>OZ018315.1:15821345-16019580 GCA_963969455.1 Arge pagana | reverse complement strand
CTTAGTCACCTGACAGGCGCACGCTTCGTTGTATCGTCTTATACGGGCACGAGGGATAGCGATTAATAATAATCATCCCCGAAGTATGTTCACGTCCCAAAGACGCGTCCGCCCGTTCGTTTATCGTTGACGATTGTAAATAGCTTCAGAAATAAGGCGCGAATAAAAAACGTTGATCAGCCGTAGGTATACACTTAATAGAAACGTGGGTCTTTCGCAGAACGCTGAAGAGAACGATGGAAATCGAATTTTAGTACGAATCAGCAGAAAATTATCGTCGCACCACGCGTGATGTGCTACCTAGCTGGATTTCATTGTAATATAATCTATTGCGACGCAATCGGTCATCATCCGTTCAGCTGACCGTACGCTAATTCTGTCAGGTTTTTTCTTCGCGCGACGATCGCTGCGCAAAACGGCAGGTACTGTCTCAGTCACCTCGGACCATGAAAATATGTCGAAATATGAATACATATATCTAATTACTTTTTATTTTCCATATTTCATAAATGAAGATCAATTATATATATATAAAAAACATAATAGGTATACACAATTTACAATAAATTACAATCTCTACGTAGGTATTTATGTAAGAATTGACCGAGGAGATAGTCACGTATTTTGTGAAATAATAGGAATAATCATGATAACGTTGACAATAAAACTAGTGATAATAATTTTTAAATGCTAAGGATGACAGGTGAGACTAATCCACATTCAACGATACAGTACGCTCATCGTAGGGGTATGCACGGCGCGACGTGCATACGTTTGCGCGTGTGGGTGCGTGAAACTTTGCGTTGTTTGGCGAGAGGTTCTCTCGATAGATTCGTTTCGACGTTACGAATAGAGACCAACGAAAAATGGAAAGAAACGTGTGCTTATCGACGACTAATATCGCGTTCGAGACACGTGGTTGGATCGCTTACCGATCGCGAATATTACGTTTTCATAGGAGTACGAAAATATAGTAACGATAAATGTTTTCTCTCCCATTTATAAGCTAATGAAATAAATAATTACGTTTCGAATGATCAAATATCATACATCGGAGTTTAGGTACAATAATAATCGCGAAGCGTGTCCATCGGTTTCATGGCATCGATCGGCGCGCGGAGATCGATCGTAAAGATCGCGAAAACTTGAGATCCGTTGGGAGGCGCTCGTTGAAGAAATGTCGAAAAACGACCAACGAGGAATCGTACCTAAGCATCGGTTGGTTCGTATCTACGTTGGTGTGCGCTCGATCATCGAACGAGAGCAAATTAGAAAAGAAGCAAATCATTTATTTACAAAGAGTTTCCAACGCATTTCATAGAAACGTAACGAATGCCCAAACCGGGCGACGCACTGGCACGTTTTCGTGTCGTGTCGCGAAATTTTACACCAATCTACACCTTTGGGCAACATGTACGTATACTTGGACATCTTTTCAAACGCATTCGATTGGCGACGGTCACGTTTCTCGCGTGAGGTCGTTTTGCGTACCGAAAACCTGGCGTTCACGTGGAGGCATTTGACGAGACGCGATCTCTCCGGCCTCCTGTCTCTCGAACAACGATTTATCTTGGCTCGCGTGACTGTCGTTTCGCTCGAAAGGCAATAATTAACTAATAATTTGTGCACGGGCAGTCCGCGGCCAGCTTCGAGGAAAAAAATCTCACGTACGAGAAGTGGATTTTTTTAAACGCGTAAAGGGTTTAAAGTCGACGCGCGAACCACTAAAACGGACTATTCGTGCTTGTTCGGCGTCTGCCGATTTAAAAATTATTTGCGTAAAGTCTATGTCATCGGAGGCCAAGCGGTAGGCCGAAAAAATTCGCGGGATGTTTCGATGAAGCGATGCGGGGAAAACGTATTTTCATATCTGATCGTAAGATTTCTTCGGTGGACCAAGAGTCGACGATGATTTAGTATCACGCGGAGACTCTAGATAAAAATTATTGTCAGATTTCTGATCACGATTGATTCTCGTTGAATAGCAATCGGTTGCGAGTATTGCTACGAAAAACGCAATCTCTCTCGATGTCATCAAAGGATGATCGTTTGCAGCTTTGATCGATGAGCACGGATGAATGTTCATCGGCTGCGACACCGACGAGCGGGCATAACTTTACGATCGGTTCGTTATCTTTGCGATCGATATTTTCTATTAGAATAAATAAATTGCTATTATTCTCGGAATCGAAATAAATTCAATCAGATATGAAGATCAATTATTTGTCTATATATTATAAAACTTAGCAACGTACGTCGATAAACTGGCCAACAAGCTTTCGTTTCCGTTTTTCTTTCAGATGATTTTCTACCTTCCGGAATTATTTATTCAAGATTTTATTGCCAGATATGAATTTTTACAGTCGTTCTGTCGTCACTTTACGCATACGTCAGGGTGGCAGTATCAATTTTAGCCAATCTTCGGGTCAACGATATGTAATTCCGCAACTAAGTTTGCCAAACAATCGACGTAATCGTCAAATTACGGTGAGTATTATCGGATATGCATTCTCGTCGCAATACTGTGTATACATCGGTTTATCTGTCCGATTCAGTAAAAAATTACAACTGAACAACTTCCAGCAACGGAACGAAGTACATACAACGAAGGAGTTTCGCGCAACGAACACCATTGCGACCTCGATTTGCAAATTTGTCGATTTCGCCAGCCGATCAACCGCAATAACGCGACAATCGCGTTTGTCTTTTACCGGCAATGTCACTTAATTCGCAAATTCAAAAGCCATAATCGTGTTCCGAGGGTAAAATCCTTCGGAGACATGTCAGTCGGTACATATTGCGATATTTGTCATACTTCGAACAAAATAGAATATGAGCGATGATATTTTCAGTCGCGATTTCAAAACTAAGTTTTGAGGATATGTTTTCTCAAAATATGTTGAGTCTTCCACTTTATCGTTCAATGAAACTAACGAGCAACATTTTATATTTTCACTGCGAGTTAAGTAAAAACAAACTGAGAAAATTTAAGCGGAAATTTCCGAGGATGTTTGCCATACAGTTTCATCGAAACGACGCGTGAAAGTGAATTGCGGATGAAACTTGGATCGACGATCATTCGTTTATCTCGCTCGACAAACGAAATCAAAAGCTTGTCGGTACTGACAATATTATACACATATTTCTACATAGTTTATTACATGATCGAATGCCCTATAGCATCGAAATAAAATGACCTGTATATAAATTATTAAGACATTATTGCTCACGAATGAAATATATGATTCTCTAATCGTTCAAATTTCTAGATTATTCCTTTGTCTCTCGTCATTCAGCGATTCTCTTACATTTAAGGTCACTCTATTCACTTTATACATTCATTCGTCTAACCACTCGTCGAAATCCATAGAACCGTTTTACAGTGAGCGCGATGTCGAACAGTCAATATTTGATTAGCCGATGTCTCGATATATAAGTTCCATACTCGTTCAGATCTCGAATGTTACGATTGAAAAAAAAAACAACAAAAAAACAACAAAAAAACAGACAATGAAATCAAGTGACAGCATTGTAAAAAATGAAAGTGCTTACGCAAATACATTCAGCGTTGCGAGACAATGACGATCTTTTCTAGTTTTGAACTCGTCAAAGCTACAACGAAATCACGACGAGGAAAAATATGAAAATATTCTCACGTTTATTCAAATTTGAAAAAGTTAACGGAAAAAACAGAAAACTTATTCTTACAATGATCAAAATTTTCAGCTCTACTTCTGCTTCAAATTTTGAACATCCATATATATCTTTGGCACGGTATATTATTTTAGAAAAACAAAATAAATAAAAATAAAAAAAGAACGTACACAATTGCTAATAGTATTTGTCTAACCTCTGTGGTATAACATTAGTAGCGGTAGTGGTGGTAGTGGTAGTAGTAGCATTATCAGCAGATAATAATAATAATAATAATAATAATAATAATAATAATGATAATGATAATCGGCGATAATGACAATAATATTGTAATAGGATAATCGAACGCTGAAATTACCGAAATAATTACTGTAATATAAACGAAGAAGCGACAAATTTATATATAAATATACGTAAGCGAGTACATATATGTACATATACATAAATCTATTACTTCGCGCTTCTTCGCATAACGTAAATTGCTAAGCGTCGACGCGAAATTTGAATGAATGACTTAATTTAATTCTAATTTCTTTTTAATTCCTTGCCATCTCCATTACATTAAGTATACCAATGACAATTACGCTAAGCTCGCCCATCGAGCCTCGTCAAAAATGAAATTTATAATCATTTAAAATGACTTAATTTTAGCGTTCGTTTAACGCAACTCGTACTATAATATAATCTAACACATAATTTTGTCACGTCACAAAGTTTTTCGGTAGACACCGTCGAATTCTAATCTACCGTATCGTTTACATGACGTTGAATGACGTGCGATATATCAACTCCTACTCGATCCTGGAATGGTCTAGCGTGACATTTTGTCGGCGATGTATCACGAATGTTGTTAATGAGACTCATACATTGGACCGTCACGCGCGCGATTAGTACAGGATCTTTCCGATAATATCTCATTGTGTGAACTTCGCTTTGATGATGAATGTGAGTGTTGGTGCGTTTACAATTTCTTCATTAATTTATCGTGTATTAATACAATGACGTATGACTGGGAGTCTAACCGCGCGTTTCACTTATCCATATACCTTCCATGCATCGTACTTACTTCCCTCTTATGTCCACTCGTTCTAATTATTCGCTAGACTATGAATTATGCCACTTTCCTCCGATCAAATATTATTTCCGTTTCGTTTTTTATCTCTACTACGCGCAATAGTACACGTACGTGCATCAGTGGATTTTCTTCAAACACTGACAAACATGAGACAACCACTTTGGTTTCCTCTTCGTTTTTTTCTTCAATTATTCTCACTAGTCTTCTTAATCATCTATGATTATTCTTTCGCCTCAATTTACCTAGGAGAAACAAATCAGTCCCAACTGGTATCACTTTCTTCTTCCTCCTCCGATACCAATGCGTCATCCTCGTTTAACACTGGGTCTGTATCGTTTATAAATTCTGCACGACAATTTCCACGCTTGCTCACTGCCAAGCCGCGTTTTTTCATCTGGAGGGCCAGTAAATCTTCGGCGGTTCGTTCCTTGCGGAACTCGTAGACTAGTGGAAAAATATGTTCTATTGCTGCTTGTACGGCAGCGACGCTTGGGGCTGGAACATCATATGAATTAGTTTCAGCTACATCAATCTTATTCTATTGCGTTCCTTTCTTGTACTTTTTGCAGTTATCAGTAACGTATCATACCTGTTACGGTGACGCTCCCCGTCGAAAATATTTTTAGAGTGGCTTTGGGATCTTTCAATTTGTATGTGACACCTGGATGCAATTCGGGTTCATAGCTGCATGAAAACAATCGCTATCATCAGTTTGATTCAAGAGCAAAAAACTGTATAAACGTGACATTTCTATCTTACTCTGCGTTATCCTTGTAATGCACTGAGAACGATGTTATTTTTATAGCAAATGGCATACAGCAAGTTCCAAGAACGTTCACTACTCTGAAATTATTGAAGCGCACTTTGAATCCAAGTTTTTGCAATGAACGTGCAAAGCGTCTGGCTGCTATTTTTGCCTGATCCTCGCTGGTAGCACCGGTACAAGTTACTTTTCCCGAAGACCAAATCGACGCCGTCGTGTAAGGTCGACGCAGCTTCATCGTTATCATCTGAAACGCATGAAAATCATGACTACATACTCGACATACCTCGAAGAAATTACAAAAATTATGAAACATAATTCGAGGGGAAGTGATATTAAGTCTTAACGGGTCTTGACATCTCATCAAATGCACAAGTAACGCACCCCATTTTCTCGGCGATACTCTACGTTGGAACCATTGAGCGCGATTTCACGCAAATTTAGATGACATCTCACACTGAAGCTGCATACTACATTGTTTATTACTATGTCAATTTCTGGAGCTTCCATTTCTGGCTCTATCTGAGGCTGAGTCGGTTCATCGCTGAGCATAACACCCTTGTTATCAGGGTGTATGCTCGGCCTGTCCAGATTATTAACATTCTCTACGTGATTCAGTGTTCCGTTTGTTAAAGGTTTCATGCCATTCTTTTGAATAGCAGTTGCCATAATACTGCTCACCTGTAACATTGAAAGAAACATAATCAGGGCTGATAAATCTATCCTGCTTAATAGATTCGTTCGCTTTTTCTGATAGGTTCCCAACGTGTGTTCGTTCAATTACATTTATTTTCTTCTACCATATCGATCAACCCTGGTCTAGTTTGGCTTTCAATATAAATTCGCAAACTTAAGACCGTCGGTACAGTTTTAACGAAACCAATACGAGATGACAAATCAAGCCAAGTTCAATTGAAATCTGAAAGATCGTGAAGAACGACTGGAATTTGTGAGTCAAGTTTTTATAAAACTTTGAACCGATATATCCTACTTAGAGAATTGAAGAATTCTCTACAACACGAATAAATCGAATTGTTGGAGAACAATTTTTCTACGCAACCGCGTTTGATTACGACAAGTCTGAAATTTCTATTCAAACAATTTGGATCAGTTGAAATCTTAATAATTTAACTTACTGAGCTTCATCGATGCAATCAATATGTGCACTGTACAAGGCATATCAAAATAGGCATCTTAGGAACATGTAAAATCAAAGTATCTGCTCACATTTTAAGAACCATTAACAATGCGATTGTTCTTTACGAATAAATTCTGGAGATCAATCTAACCGACAGCATTTTAATTACCAGTCTCATCAACGTGTATTATTTGGTTATGTTGAGAAAATACCTTTACGTCCCGTTTTAGTATTTCATCTTGAGGAATTTATTACGCGTCGCTCGGTATGAAGTATAATCTCTGCAGGTAACTATTGATGCTGCAAATGAAAAATTGAAACCCGGTTACAACGTTTGTTAGAAAAACTTGGAAATCGTCGACTAGACGTTTTTCAAGCCTCAGGAATAACAACACGATTGAAGTTACCAAAATGTTTGTCCAAGCATGGAAAATCTTTTAGAATATATCAAGTCCAAAAATGTTTCTCGTGATTAGTCTGCGAGAAATAAAATAAATTTAAAAACTGAAATCCGTAGTGAAAACTATAAGTGAACACTGGGAAAGCTTTCCAAAGAACAAGTTGATGCAGCAAATTTATTATTTGACAATTCGAGATCTGTCAGGTGTAGAATTTTCAAATAAATAACGGTTGATAAAACATAAATTTTGAAGCAACCCTGCGTTTGATTCAGAGTTGTCTGGGAAAATAGACACGGGGGTTCATGCTGATTTGCGGGAATTATTACTAACTGTGATGGTCACGGGAAGAAAAACCAGAGAATAACGTGAAAAAGTGTATGTAAGCAGATAGACTCCGAGGCAAAGGCCGAAAGCGTTTACGCCTATGTTAAATGAAAGATATATAGACTGAACAATAGGTTTTGGAAGATAGAATGCTGGAAATGTGTCGCGTCACGTGGATCGATAATTAAATGGGGAAAATGAGGTATGGAGTGATAATTGATGAGATGAATTCGTGAGAAATTGCGGCTGTATATTTCGTTTATCGGACGCAGTGTTCAATAACAGAGGCAAATGGAAAATGATGAGCCAATTCGAAAGCTTCGAAAATCGGTGTATCGATTCTTACTTACGTATTTATCTTAATTTCGTATTATTTGGGGATTTTCGTAGCAGCTTAATTCCTGTCTTCGTGGATAAATGAAGGATACAACAAAGATAACTCAATAAGCATTGCGGCCACTTCCATTGTTTTCCGCCATGTTCACTTAACTGCACTGAACCGCAGACACAATAATGACAAAGACGGACGAGTCTCTCTAAATTTCTCGAGGAGAAAATGCTAAAATGATCATTTCTTTTCCCTCCGATACTACCGCGCTCTGCAGAACACGCAGGGAACTGAGACGAAAGTGAAGGCGCGAGGATACAAAAAATGTGACACCGCTGACTTTAAGCGGGTATTTCATTTTATTACGTATTGTTAGGAAAAAAGATGAAACATGCCAGTGTATTAACGAATAGGATCAACGCGAAAAAAGTTTTGACGATTTACCATGTACACATCATGTATCCTGTAACATAAAATGTGAAATTGTGGAAAACCTGGGTTGAGAAACAGCGTAAAATTAATTTAAAAAATCGGAAAAGGAAAAACTGCGAAACATCGTTGTTGCGGTAGTGAGACGGGACAAATTCACAATGAATTGAGCCGTCAAGATTTTCGTAAATATTAGTTTATTAATAAATAACGACAAGTTTGTCTCTATGGATAGAATCATTATACACGTATATACAATGGTTCGCGTATCTAAACCACTTTCGTAATAATTTCTCTCCTTTGAGCCGTATCAAAGTTAATGTTTTCCTCAACTGAGATCCCTAACTTCGCCCATTAATGATACCAGCGACAAATCAAATGCCACTGGATCCATACCTATTACATCCCAATTAGATTGCGAGAGTTATGTCACGAATACAACGGCATACCTGGTTGTTTTTCACTCGTTACTGATCATTTATAGGATATGTTTAACAAATGAAATCCTGCTCAGAGGCAACAAATCGATGATTGGATGATTTTTCAGTAGTTTTCATTCGGATATTTGTCAAAAACACATGAAACATCATCCAGTAATGAAAAATAGTCAACTAAATCGTATTTCAAACCTTGTTGATAACGTTTTCAACAGTAAAAACAAAACGCCAATGCAGATTCCGTCGAATTCAGACTTTATGGCATCGTAAGTTTAAATGTTAAATCACTTGGAAAAAAAATACTTTTATTTATAGAAATTTGCAGACTATAGACGTCGTCACTCGAGTATTTCTAGTCAATTGTTTACGAATTGACGTAAATAACAATTTCATACTTCAAAAATTGCGATATTATCAATACCACACCGAATATACAAAATAATGGATATAAAATGGAAAAAAAGAACTGCTCGCGGAGCATATTTAAACTGTCTCTGCTATAATGCAAACGCCGTAATTCGGATTTGTAAAGTATGTTATAATTTTACCGAAAATAAATGAAATTGTCAAATATTTAGGCACGTTTTGTTATTTGTCCATATGGTTACTCGTCCAAATTATAATTTGGTTATCTTAATTCCTCCTTTTGTTGCTTCGGTTTTTCACAAAAGGCTAGAATTTCACTGGGGCAGTTCCAGTTTCACGACAAAGAAGTGATCTGAGATCGATTGCGCCTCGCGTTAGAAGTATAAATTCCCCGAGGATCGCCGTAAACCGGTTCAAATGCAGAAAACGGCCTTATCGGACTCAAATTTCTTGGACTTGACGGTGTCGTCGCATTCGTTGTATTAGGAGACGATGGTGAGGCTGTCTTTTTCATCGGTGGTGGAAACTTGTCAGCTGGACGGGGAAAAAATGGAATTAATGATACATCATCGTGTTACGATATTCGAGGATATAAAGATATCCGTTGTTCCATTCCAATTGCTCAAAATAATTAATGTAAACCCGAAACGGTTGAATGACCAACAACATGAAAAGCTTTACGAATATTAATAGATATGTGGCAACAAATTTTTGGAATTATACTTTTGTATTATATAAAATTCTTCAAACATTCAAATATGATGAGAAAACTGACGTCTTCCGAACTCACCGAATATCGATTTGTTCCTCACCAACACGTCGATACTCATCGTTTTATTTCTGTAGACTAAAAATAAGTATAAATTAAACAAAACGAATTAAATCTTGGAATTTCGTCAAAACCTACCATAAAAAAACGTAACAAGTAACGCAGCGAATGTACCGAACGTGTAACGGTGGTAGTACACGTAGTCTAACCAATGAATACCTGACATGGAAATCAGTGTGTCATACTTTGAGACCTGAACCAGAATCTGCAAAAACACACAGTTAAGCCGATAAATAAGAGGCGAGAATAATGGCTCTCTGGGTAAAAATGTCAAAGCCATGATAAGTGATGAATATAAAAAAAACATCATACCCAAAGAAAAATGTATCAAAATCTAAATCGTCAAGCCCCGATACTTACAGGTATGTTCTGCTGCGTTAATTCACTAATCACGTAGATCTTATTCCCATGCAAATCGTTCTGATTATGAGTTAGCCGAATCTTAAATCGAGCAGTATTGCCAGAGATCATTTGCAAATCACTGGTCGTCAAGCCTTCGGGCAACTGAATCTGTAATCGATTTTTTATGGATCATTGTCATAATATCTTTTATTATTATCGTTACTGTCGTTGCAATTGCGAAATGTTCAAATTATTGGTGTGCGTTTCCAAGAGATGAAAAAAATTGAAATTGCAGGATTCAGGACAAAAGTATGACAAGACCTGCTACGTTTGCACCCTAGTATGTAACAGATCAAACGATTTATTCGTGCTCAATAAGACTTACAGACAATTGTGCCAGCACCGTTGGTATTCCATGTACATCGACGATAGCTGACGAGGTTGAACCCGTAGACACAGGATGGAATATCACCTCTCTATGCGATATATAAACTGCAGGCAAATGGGATACGATCAACGGTATTGCCTCGACATCACGGCTTCGCGCGCCTATCTGTACCAACGTATTAATAGTGCTGGATACTTTTGTTGGTGGTCCAATTGGAATAACGTCGCAATAATAAAGACCTAGAGTTTGATAACGAGAACATAATTTATTCAGTGGACCATGTGAAAAAGTACAGTAATATGCACTTACCTGTCACTATGTCAAATCGAGGTTTCACAGCAAAGAAATCTTTCGCATCAATAGAATATTGTGAGGAAAAATTTATGCTGCAAATATACGGATATCGCTTTACAACCGAATCGTCGTGCGACCGGCATCCACCAGAGTCACGGGATAATATATTATTTTCCTTTCCATCCTGATTTACACTTTTCAAAACAAGGGGCACAGAAAAGGTCAGCGTTCCCGTAATATTTTTTCCGGGTGAAGGCACGAACGATATCTGAGTAACCATTTTTTGTACGTTAATTTATAACGCTCGAAACACTGCTAAGACTCATGTTAATTTTTATTTAGTTCGTAGCTTTGATTGTTTACTCACATCTGCAACAGGCTGGATGGTCAGCTCGATATCTCTTTGCAATCCGATGGCTAGATTATGCTTGACAAAAACATGTCCTCCGTTTAAAGCTCTTGCGATTCCCGTCAGCGCATCAATAGTCAAAATATCGGGATCCGACGTCTGCCAGTATCCAGAATCACCGTCAGGAGAGAGTAATGGCATCGAGAAGCAAACAACGTCGCCAACTGTCAACGTGGTCTAAGGTGAGACAATCGAAAGTGAGTCAGAAACAAGGCATCGTAAATCGTTGATACATCACAGAATTAAAAAATATATATTGACAATACTGAAACATCATTCTTGTACGATACTTTTATCACACTTACTATTGCGATCGGAACATTGTTGAGCGAGTGAAAATCATTTGAAAATTATGATTTTCCTTCAGTGAAAGATGAAATTTACATTTGGTTGGAATTGTTGTAAAATACCTTTGATGGAAAGAGGATATCTCCCACAGTCATACTGACGTAGTCGAACATGCCGTTAGGGTACTTTTCATCGAATATCTTTGCCACTATGTTCCCATTGTTGTTAAATTTTGAGCTCAACTTATTGCCGGAATCGCTGGTGAGGGTGGCTAAGTCCGAGCGACTCGTGGAAAACGACAGACTACTTTCTGCTGCATGGAACTTGTTGCCGACGTTATCATAATATCGAACAACGTACTCCAACGTCATACCGCGAGGCAAAATGCTCAATTGTTCGCCAGGCCTGATGTATAAATTCGATGCGAGCTCAAGCATCATGTAATAAATCGGTTTCACCTGAAAAGGTCGGATTTCATGAAAAGTTTCAACTTTACAACGGAAAACGAGTTTTGTTCACTTACTTCAATGATAATGGTTAGTGACTGCTTCAGGCTGTGCGCTTCGACGTTCGTTACCAAAACTACAGTCTTCCCAAAATTTTCTCCGGACGTAACCAATCCGTTTTTATCTACGCGCACTGTACTGCTCATTTGTGTCAGCGCGTTGGAAGAATCCGAATCTTCAGTACTTCCTTGCGCTATAATACTGTAACTCGTCTGTCCATGTCGATCTCGATTAGTTTCCAATTTCATTACGGAATTCGGAGCCATCGATACGACCGAACTCTTGAGTCCATTACCATGATCAAGTAATTCCAACTCCTCGAAAGTTTCCAATTTCAAAAACGAAGTGTATGTAACGTCAGACTTAGCGGTGGTCAAAATTTCGCAAGGAATCGTTACATTGAGGTACACTACTGCCGAACCTGCTAGCAAAGCTGTAGCTCGAACTGTAATGTCATTTTTGTGTTCAATATCGATTCCAGTGCCATCATACATGCTGTGAAGCTTGAGGACGTCGGTATTACTTGTAGTCCAAAAAAATTTCAGCGGAGTTTTCATTGAGCCTATAATAAGTGGCGTTAACTGGTCGGGAATACCGAAAGCCCAGAGTGGAATAGTAGCGCCGACCTTCAATCTGACGATTGGCGCAACAATTTTTATGCCTTCCAAAAGAATGACGTTAACTTTAATACTATCTTGAGAGTAGACAATACGTTTACCCTTTGGACTGAGACCGATAGCCCTGGCAAAAATTGTCGCTTGACCAAGCGACCTACCATCTAAAATACCGTCAGAATTTACACCAATCTTATCTTCATTTTCACAAATGTACTCTATTTCAGAATTTGTTGGACCACCGATTGTACTGATTTGATAAGCTGTGCTGATGAGAATCGTCGCATTTCTCGGTATTATTTTCAGCGGAAGAAACACTTGGACCGTGATTGGCTCGCTTCGAATTTCTTGGTCATCCGATCCACTTGTAAAACGGAGTCGCGACTCGCCTTCTTCTAGCCCGTAAACCATGAAATGTATCTCGTCAAAGAGTGGATCTTTGTGTTCATCGTTTGAAATTCGTTTCACTTCGACATATCCGTTCTCGGTCTCCGCTCTGATATCCAGAGTTTTTATTGACGGTAACAGCATGGGATGACCATTGGTATCGTAAAGTCTCAATGCTGCCGTGACGCATTTCCCTTTTTCAATCTTGTTCACCATGTCAACATCGATGCCACTTAGCTGCTGAACTTCAATAATAGCTTCAGCTGGATTTGACTCGAGACACAAATCAACGAGAGCAATTTGGAGAATTCCCGATTTTTTGGGAGTTATACTTATAGTTTTTGTCGGCTCAATATATTGTACGTCAGCAATGTCTTCTGTGCTTAGGACAAATTCATAGAAGCCGGAACCCTGACTAACTTGCAACGAATATTTGGTATGTGGATCGTTCAAAATTTTTATTCGATTCGGTGTTATCACCGTATCATTTGCCAAAGTGACGTCCATAGCAGCTCGTATTTCTGGTGTAGTCAAAACTCCGTGTTCATTCTCGGTTGGAAATGGTGGATATTCAGCTGTAATTCCCAATTTGGATAGTAATTTGGATTGATAACCCGTAACACAAACTTGCACTTGGAGCGAGCCAGTTTTTTGCGTTGGTAAGATCCGCTGATAGTGTCGTTTCGGCAGAACAACGTTCATATCTTCATAAGTTTCTTCCAATAAGCCAAATAATTTCTCAATGTTTCCGTAGCGTGTCGGCTCGAGACCCCATTCGACATTGAGACTGGTCGCGTTGTCAAAACGCCTTCCATCCTCATCCTTAATCAAAACTGTTAGCTCCAAGTCTTTATTACTATGGGCCAATATTCGATCTGTATTTTGAGCGATAGGACAATTTTCACTATCTTTGAAGACAGGTTGCAAACTGATGTATCGCGGCTTTCCGCAGCTAACTTTTACAGATGCGGAAGCTTCGGTTTGTCTACAATTCGGAAGTACCGGAGAATTGGAAACTTGAAGGGTCAAAAGAGCATCACCAAGCGCTTTACACATTATTTCAAAAACATAAATATCTGAACTTCCACTTTTCGTGTATGCTTGCTCTTCGCCACAGACGACTTCTGAATGAGATATGATCAGCTCACGATTGTAGCCTTGCGGCCTACCAAACCAGGGTCGCGGACCCCCTTGGAAAATAATTTTCCTGGACGAACCAACCGCTAGCAAAGTTTCTCCGGTGGTAGGATGTATAGCGATTAGCGGTTCGTAAACCGAAATAGTTACATTGTCGGTCAGATATTGGCCATTGTTGTTGTACGCTACGGTCACAGTCGACAAACCAACTTGCAAAGCGGTTAATGATATAGTTGTGCAGGCTATACCAAGTGGTTGGATTTTTTCGCTATAATTCTGAACAAAATTAGAGTCAGATATGTAAAGATTCAGTGGTATATCGCTACAATCATTAAACGGCATCTCTTTGACTTCATTCCCTTCCATCATTTCTCCATACATTGCGATGTGCAAGTATGTTGATTCCCCAATAGCAGTTTCCATGCTATATTCTATGATTTCTAATCTTGAAGGAACTAAAATGTGCACTTTCGTCACAGCTCGATTATACTGATTGCGTGCCATCGCAACAACCACATTAGCTGATCCTAGTTGTAGACTTTTAACGATACCATTTTGTGACACACTAGCTACTGCCGGTTGTTCGCTGGTCCAAACGTAAAAACCATCTCCTCCAGTTGCTTTCAGAGCAACTTGAACTCTAAAAAAAACAAAACAATAACGAATTTCTCAGAACAAAATGTCGAATTGGAATTTTGAAGTGTATAACACTACCGGCAAAGATACAAAACGCTTTTAATTGCCGAATTAGAAATTCCGATAATGAAATGTAGTTGTTCCTCGCAAGTAAGGCTTACATGACAACAGTCACGGGGTATGTTGAAATTTTGTTGAAACTAAGGTCTTGTCTGATAGTCAATTTTTTCACTGTTTACATTTTTAGAGTACGCGTTCCGGTTCGAAAAAGTTTACTTGATCCTACAACTTTTGTAGCAAACATGTTGCCCAAAAATACACCGCTATCGAGTTATTTGATTGGTCGGATACTTTCATAACAACCCGTATGCTTTCATTAATAACTCAATGTTCTTTATATAATTTTCGAAAAACATTGGGACAAAAGAGACATTTCCCAAAATATTGAAATCAAATGCTGAAAGTTATCTGGAACTTACCTAGATTTACTCTGTGGATCGAAGGGGACAGCTAAAACTGGGGGATGACTAACGACTGGAGAGTGTATTGTAAGTTCAGCTCGAGCGGACAACTGTGGAGTGAAATTAATTCTCTTTCCTACGTTATTTATTATAGCTAATAATGTAGCTTCAACAAGGGTTGTCCCAGTTGCTATTGGAATAACGACGACATTGGTGCCATTTTGTGACGCTGAGCGAATGTCAATATATTTCTCATCTACTCGTATGATTGCTTCCACTCCTTCGCCAATGTAGAATTTGTGATCCTTGCTGGTAAAATAATGACAATTTTCAATACGTATAAACGAATTCTTTCTCACTTGGGATGATTGTTTCTCAGTTTGGCAAAGACCAAACTCGAATTTTTACCTACTTGTCATATATTTCTAAACCAATTTCGTGTGTCTCGCCCAAAATAAGACCCCAATTCCTGTCTGGTAGCACAGTTAGGCTGATGTAAGACAATTCATTTACATTAACTATCGCCGACGGCAGCACAACACCAAAATCTTCATCGACGTTTCTGTCATGCAGAACAACCTTTGCTTTTCCGTGACACAGAGCATAGGCACAGCCATGGTCGTTAATAATTTGTAAGACGTCTGTATTTTGTGATTCCAAATAATATTGAGCTGATGGTAAACTGATCTCTACTAATCGTCCCTGTTGAAGCTTGAAGAAGTACGACAAACAGTTACAGGCTGAAATGAAGTTGCTAAAATTTTCAGGTGAAATCTCCGATACCTGCATTATTTGGTAGTTGATAGTATCATAAGCCATCATCGTTACATCTGATGGAAGTATGATGAGGTTGGCAACAACAATCAATTCCACCTCGATCGCTGGTACATGTTCATATTCAGCATAGGACAACCTCACTGAAACCTGAATTTTAATAATGAAATATCTACAGAGGACGTGCTTAGATCTATAACGTACACAACACTTAACCTTTGCTGAACCCGTTCGTATGCCTTCTAATAGAGCTATATGTCCTCTACGACCAGCTAAATCAAGTTTCGAAACTGTTACCGGCGTCTCATAGGGAGATTCTTGAAACGTGATGAAGCGGAGCACGTTATTCAATGGTTTTTTATTCTCCGCGTGCCAACCACGTTTATCTGCACTTCCGATTGTCCAAGTGAATTCAACGCCAGCCAGTGTCGTAAATTCATTACCTGTAACGGGATCAGAAAATGTTGTACATACGATTTAACAACTACGATGCATAGTTTTTGAAATTTCATACTCATTTCTATGAAACCATGAAGGTCCACTACAAATAAAAAGGCTCGTCGAAACTCGCACAAATGAAAATGAGTAGCATCTTAGGATTCGCTGTAGAGGATAGCACTGGCCAAGATCTTGGATAATTGATTCAATAGCAACTGTCGACGGTTTTCTGCTCGAAATGATCGCAGAGAGCATCGATATAGGAAAATCATGCTTTCAATTCAACTATACCTTGCTCATCGTACGCGCGCACCTCGAATGCCTCGGGGGCTTCTTCGATGAACAACTCCCTCGTAGTCGTGACCAGATTAAAGGAAAATATAGCATCAACGATAACATCGCAGCGTAGTAACTGCCCCGTGCTAATGTCTTCAGCCAAGACAATCGCAGTATTTCTTGTAGATTCTTTGGTAACTGTCTGTACCATAACGGCAGAGGAACATGTTCGACCCGTAATCTCGTTGAGCGGTATTAATCTTATTAAATCTAAGCGACTCGTCGACCTGAAAGTTGTGTAAATAAACTGTACAAGAACAGATATAGCGAAATGAAATTTTTTGAATTGGCGGTAAAACGTATAGTCACTCGTTACCATTTGTAACAACCGCCTTCGGTAACCTCAAGAGTGAAATTAACCGGAAAGTCATTGAATATTGGCAAAAGCACTCGCGGAACATTGAGTCTATGAGTAGCGACACATTTTAGTGCGATTAACAACACAGCGCACACTATAAGTACATTTATTTTCAATAATTTATAGGACCCCGCCATCATCTCGCGCTACATGTGTTTGCATTAATATGTAGCATGAAACACGAATGAGCGGCCGAGGATGAGATGACGACCTTACGTAAGTTTCAGGTGTATTCGTGAGCCGGTAAAACTGGACAAAAATATCAAATTTTTGATAAATGTGCATGCAATTTCATTATATTCACACAATCAATTACACGACGACTGAGTACGACTAGGATCTTGGCTCTTGATAATTATCCAAATAAGTAATCTGATTGATGCAGAATAACTTTACAACAGTGCTTCGTCCGTGTAGTTAGCGGCAGTTTCTCCAAGCCTGGCGGCATAGCAGAGTCACGAAGCCTACGTCAGCCTAAAATCATCTATAGTGATATAGACAATTTATCGATCGTTCAATAATTTCTGAGTAAGAAACATCCTCAAATGGGTGTCTTTGTCAATGAGATTTTTTTTCAAGCCAAATCAAACATCGAATTCTTCGAATTTCACATTTGTTCGTAATAATAATAATAATGGTGGCTGAGGCGATGCGAGAAGCTATTTACATTGATGACGCCGCGTGCTTTGCCGGAATGTGTAATTCAGAATTGTTAAGTTATTCGATGAAGAAAGAACTTTTATTGGACGGAGTCGTATGGTCAATTCACAGTGAAAATTGTCTTGATATTTTCGATATTCGCAACTTTTTTGAAAAGCTTTCCAACAACTACGAAGACGAACGTTCATGATTGGACCATTTCGGAGGAAATGCTCTTTTCTCGTCGAGCCAAACGACGCGAACGTGTTCGAAAATTGATTTCGTGCGCACACGCCACATCAGCTGACGTACGCTGGCATCAAATCTGCCAAGCTGTATTAACCTCATTGTTTTTAACTATTTTTGGTGGATACGTTGTGATTGGAATACATTTGAGAAAACGTTTTGGATTCTATAGACTGGAAAATGGTATCCGTTCTCAATACGGTCGACACCGGCCATGAAGATATGATACACGATGCAGAGATGGATTATTACGGGTTGAAGTTAGCAACTTGTTCCAGTGACAATTCAGTCAAGATATTTGATTTGAAAAACGGCACTCAGACCTTGGCTGCCGATCTAAAAGGGCACGTAGGACCAGTTTGGCAAGTTGCTTGGGCCCATCCAAAATTCGGTAATATTTTAGCATCTTGCAGTTACGACAGGTAATTCTCTAATCTTTGTCAAAATCACCAACATCTCATTGTATATTGTTTGATTTATGCTTACCATTTCACTCGTTTAATCTTGAACGAGTCTACCGTACCATACGGATATCAGTTTCCCGCGACGTTTAATTCAGCGACATTAAAGCTTGGCATGCACGCGCGCATTACTGTAAAATAAGATAGAACTACTATGTGCTATAATAAAACAAGCTATGCTAACTATAGTTACCAGTCGTCCAAAAGATTCCTTACTCGTTGAAACTGGTAAGATGGATGATAAATGGTGATTTTATGTTTCGATTGTTTTTTACTATGGATAATGCTAAAAACAAGATTAACATTTTCTTTATTTGTTTTTACTAACCCTAAAACATGCACAGTTATCATATTTGTCATATATCGACTAATCCCCTTTTCATCTTGTGAACATCGAAACAATATCTCTTTTACATCTTCCGTCTTCATTTGCGTGCGGGAAACATGCGTGTTTTTTTTTTAAATTTGATGTATTCGATCAATACGTACGATGATCTTTTTCTTTCAATTGCCGCTACAATCATTCCGTGTGATTTTCAGGAAGGTTATCATTTGGAAAGAACTTGGAGAATGGACAAAAATCTATGAGCACGCGAGTCATGATTCTTCGGTTAATTCGGTTGCTTGGGCACCACACGAATTTGGATTAATCTTAGCCTGTGGAAGTTCAGATGGTTCTATTTCAATTCTATCAAATACTGGTGATACATGGGATGCTCAGAAAATCCCAAACGCTCACACGATTGGATGTAATGCTGTGAGTTGGTACCCAGCTATTGAGCCTGGTTACGATTCTACATCCGCGCATCCAAGAAATGATCCTGTAAAAAGACTGGCCACTGGAGGATGTGACAATCTCGTTAAAATTTGGAGAGAAGAGAACGATAGATGGATAGAAGAGAATAAATTGGAAGCGCATAGTGATTGGGTAATTAATTACAAATACACGCGCGATTCTACTCCTTTGTTTAGAATTAAAATTTGTATGTGGAATTCAATTTGAAACTCTGTTGTTCGGGATCAATTGACTATCCTATTAACGATCGTCATTAGGTACGTGACGTCGCCTGGGCCCCAGCGGTTGGGCCTCCAAGAGCCGCCCTAGCTTCATGTTCTCAGGATCGTCGAGTCGTCATATGGACCTCGACTGATTGCACCAGCTGGACACCAAATGTTCTCAACGTTTTCGAAGACGTAATTTGGAACGTGAGCTGGTCCTTGACAGGTGGGATTTTGGCAGTAAGCGGAGGTGATAACAAAGTTTCGCTATGGCGTGAAAATTCCGAGGGACAGTGGGCGTGTATATCTGAATTGAACAAAGGACAAGGTAATCTGAACAATCTAGAACAACGAGCGCTATAAACTGTACGATACGAATATTGATGCGCACGCCTTGTACAAGTATAATAATAAAATATATGTATAAATTTCTATAGTCAACTGTTATAAAAACCTTGGATCAGACTGAATACAAGTTGTAATATCAAGTATCTTTATATCCAGACGGTACATATAACATTGATTCATGTAACATCGAGCCTGAGTGTCTACAGAGTCCACGATGTAGTCAGTTCTTGTCAGGTGTATGGAAGCGGCTGGTATCATTAAAATGGAATGAAAAACGTGTTTGTACGCGCAAAACAGTTTGTGATGTAATTCACCTGAATGTTTCACGAAAACAGAGAAATCTCACAATTATCTGATGACACTCCTGGTCACGTTTTTTCGGTCAATGATATATCCGTGCAGGACATATTATTATTCCACACTATCTTATTTCGACAGAAATTGCACAATGTTCACGAATACTTGTGTATCTCTTCGTCCGATGATAAAAAAATCTAATCTTGATTCCTTGGTTAAGAACAATCATCTGATTATAATTTTTACCGCTGATCAACAAGATGATTGGAATAATCAATTTCCGACACTGCTGTAGCTTGTCATGTAAATTTGGGAGAAGATAGTTCATTTCTAGACTCATCTACATGTCTTCTGGTCTGGCAATACTGAAATCTAAAACTTCGTCAGATGTTAGGTACATGACATCACTGTCGCCCGGGTAAGTTGAGCTACCCGCTCCCTTCTTATAGTTATTTCGTTTTTGAAATACTATAAAACCAACGCATCCCAGACCGCCGATGCAAACTATGGAACCAACGATTATAGAAATAATACCAGGCAATGTAACTCTACCAGTATCATGACTCAATTTAGCGCTACTGCCCCGATCAGCGGATGTTTCCGAATCTAAACAAAACGAATGAACCTTGGTTGTTAATGATTTCAGACATTTTTCTAACGTTTTCCGTTTTATAGTAATTTACGCTTACCGATGTCATTATCAATGCCGTTTGCTCTGTTCGTTGAATTTTCCCTCGGTGACAACGTTGATGTAAATGGCACAACATATTTCAACGTAATGTGTTCCAAAACCTTCGTAACGTTTGTTCCTTTTTTACCAGTATCTTCTATTGGATAGATTTTGGTATAACTTGTTGGCGGCGTTGTATAAATATTGGATTTTGAGTTTGTTGTCACGGGTATTGTGACGTACGGTTTCGAAACATCATCCACTGTCGAATCATCTATGAGAAATTAAACCCCAGTCTTCATCCGGATGACAAAAATATTCGCCACATTACGGCTTGTAGGAAAAATTGTATTCAAACAGTGAATTATCATTTTGGGGCATACAACCCGGGCATTACTTTCTTGAATAAGCAGAGACGTTCTTTGAGGTAAAATAAATTTCAGTCGCGCGTATTCCTTCATTTTTTACATCTAACATTTCAATTTTATTTCATATTTGTTCAGGTTCAACTCACCAAAGTCACAAAACGCGAAGTAATCTGGACAGCAAGTTGAATTCTCGGCACAGTTAACATTGCACTGACAAATGCTGGCCGCATTATCCGTTATGTTTTCTGAACAGCGTCCTCGACAAGTCTGCAAGCTCATATCGATCTCGACTTCATCCAAATCTGACGATTAAGATGTGTTTTTTTTACATTTCTGTAATTCTATGAATATTTATCGTCATACAAGTTTTATATACCGAAACTGGTAGTTGAGTTCAACGCGATTTTACGTTGTTTGGAACACTCTTCGCCGGATAGAATTGCAACGTCATCCACTGCAATTCCGCTTTCGTAATCAAGGCCTCGACACCCTTCTATAACGATCTAGATTCAAAGGGAATGGAAAATAATGCAATCTTTTTTCGCGAACATATGAACAGCCGGAGCTTGTCCGCTGTTACCGTAAGCTTTCCACGGCAGCTCTCACAATTTACCTGAAAATTATTTTGTACATTTGGCAAATCAAACAAGCCGTTCAACCAACGATTAACTTGATTTCCAGTTTTACTAAACATCAGCGTTTTCTCGCTCAATCCTTCTTCCTTCAAATAGATGTTCAATGTTCCGATTGACACTCCATGCATGTGGTACCTGATAATAATGAACGTATGTATTAAGAAAACTAGGAGAAGTCTACGGACCAACGACAAGTATCATGTTAAATATCATAATGCAGATTATT
The DNA here is from genome assembly GCA_963969455.1 of Arge pagana. Lineage (NCBI taxonomy): Eukaryota > Metazoa > Arthropoda > Insecta > Hymenoptera > Argidae > Arge > Arge pagana. The sequence goes on along the minus strand of OZ018315.1, from coordinate 15,997,579 downwards.
TTTTATCACCAGAAACTGAAACATCCGTCCACCGTGAGCCGAGAACTGTACAAGGGTGATATTATTCGAGCTGAGGTATTCTCTGGCTTTCCGCTTGCCTCAATGTACAGGTAATGCCCTGCAAGAAGCGTTAAGTGAATCATCGTATCGTTCGGGACTTCGTTTCTGGGAAAATATTCATCGGTCACGAGTTATATAGTATGAATCATCACCGACGTATCCGGAACCTAACGTGTGGTCGTGAATCGGTCCAGTAGCTATATATCCGGAATCTGATACTTCGTGATGATGCCTTGTCCAGTCGAAATCATGACTTGGATCTTGTTCCCACCCGCACAAGTCGGTTTTTTCAAAATCACACCTCGTTGGTAATTCGGTCATCGTACCTGTTTATTTTCAAAAGTAAAAAGATATCGCCATTACAGCAAAAACATCGAATGTAAAATTTTAGATCCAATCTCCTTTTTCAAGTCATCCAATAATATTAACTTATTGCAATACTAGAAACCGATTCAATATCAAACATATCTTGCGTGCGACGTAACGAAGAATCTGGTTCGCTATTTGATGCGATGACATTTTTGCATTACGATCTAGACCAATCTTGGACAAAAAATGGTTCAAAAAATCTACGAAGTCATCTTACTGTTGCAAACAGGTGCGGTTGTATTCCACGTCTCACCGAGACAATATATTTCTGACGGTCCGTGTAATTCGTATCCTGGATTGCAGAAGAACATCAATACAGCTCTGTTGGATTTTGGTATAACCAGTCCATTGACGAGATTCCCGATCTCGTCAGGGTCACAAAGTGAGCCTGAAACAGGAAGAATACGAGGTATCATTATCAAAGTGGGTGGACTATTTATAAATCCATGGACGATCCAACAAGTGCAAACAGGAAAATGAGAGCCAGCGGCGTGCATGTTATTGAATCTCAACAATTCATTGAGAACGTAAATTTAATCTACGATGTATGTATATCACTTATTTGACGAACGACTCCATATCATTTTTGTTGTCAATGAAACTCGTGTCATCGAGATTGGTGCAATTTATCTGAATTTTTTTTTAATCTCTTTGTTCTTCATTTGGCCAACCCTGCAGCAGAGTGATAAACACATTTCTGCCTATGGTGTTCAATCAGCGATTCACTACCACTGAACATACTATTACGTGATAAGAGGTCGTAGCGAAAAAAACGAGGGTCAAGGCGTAGGTTGTACACGGCGTACGCAAGGCGTGGTATGTATGTGACAGGATACTGCAAAATATCCCGTCAACGGGAGAAAAGATAAATACATAAGTATAATTCGTACGACTCGTTGTAGAGTTAATGGGAAAAGTTCAATGGCGACAGTCGAAACGCACAATTTCTTACACTTACGTGGAAATGTTAATACAATAATATTACCAAGGAGCGTTTTTTTTTTTTTACTACCTAGACGTAGCATTGCACCAAAGTTCTGATGATTATACGATATAACAGAGATGTCAAGTTTTTTATTTCACTGAGTATTATTTTACATTTTTTAGGAAAGAGCCGAACTTCACTAGCGATTGACTCACTGCTCGGAGAGAACTCGGATGTTGGACCTACCTATATTGGTATCATTGGGAGCTTTGCTAGATATGACTGAAACACCTTGATCAGTTTTCTCTGCCAGTTTTCAAGAATACTATTATTTTCAATCACGTGTTACTGATTTTCTATTGAAATATTGGTGACAATATGCTTGTGCAAAAATTACGAATGTTCAATGTTGACTTCACATTCATCGTTCCTAAATTAGATTTACAGAAACATTTAAGATTTCATTTCTACCGTTTAATAACTATCAGGACCAAAGTATCATTTCTATGGTAGAAGCATTTTTCTTACAAGTTGGGATGTTGCAATACAATTCTAATTAAATATAGTGATATCATATACCGGACGGAGTTTTCCGGCTATTAGTATATTTTGCAAAAATTCGGACAATTTTTGTCTTCAGAGAAATTCAAACGTACCAATGTAACCTGATGGCAAGTACGCCTGTCGAAAAGTTGCTCGAACGTGAAAAAGAACTGAAATTGAAAACCAATGTCAATACTTACGGGTACAGATTGGCTGCGAGTGTCTCCATCTCCCTCGAGTACAAAAACCCCTTTTGGTCCCGATGAGAGTATATCCAGGGTTACAGTGAAATCTGGCGATGATACCTTTTTTTCTGAGGATAACTCGACCATTCGTCAGCTTCAAGGCAGGACATGGAACAGACACTAATCACTCTCGATTAATTTCAATCTTTTAGCGAGTTGTATTATAAAACGGGTCGTCGCATTGCGATATAAAATTAACAAGCACTTCTCAAAATTGCGATATAGTAGTCCAGTATATAAATAATGGAAGCTCGGTAGAAAGCTTCGCGAGGCTTTGCGTCGAATAATGGCAACGAAGAAATACAAAAGAAAGACTCACGATCACTTGGAGGAGTCTGAGACGTTTTCGGGAGGAAAAATACGGCGATGACTAGCACGAAGCTGTAAAAAATTATGGAACTGTTCATCCTCGATCAAATTTCACGCGAACTCCACGGCGCTGGGACGAATAATGAAATTAAGAAACAAAAAAAAACAGTAGCAAGGACGAAACGGATTCGGTTGTCTTTAATCGTGAACGATTCAAATCACTCGAGCTGAATCGAATAAGAACGATATCGCGCTCGATGGAATAAACGAATTTGGAAAATGCGAATTTGAAAAGAAATATGCGATTTAGTTACGTAGATTGACGCTGTTCGTCTCTAGAAAAACAAAGTACGAATGGCTCGCTTCCGAGGGCTCGTGTGATTGAAGCGCAAGTGGGTTGAAACTTCCGCTTTGTTTCTATCAGTTTCCCATTCGTTATCTCTGCTAACAGCGCCAGCTTCTTTGGCTTTCGGTTTTTTTCCACATGGTTTCATTCCCAACCGTTGGTTGGGTTGATGAACGAAATCTATAAAGCAGCTACCGACGAAAATTCACTTCCTAGAACGGACGTTGATGCGTGTACACTCGCTCCGCGATAGGCATCTCGTACGCACCTCGCCGAGTCCTGCGGAACAACGCACAGACGTTGAAAGCGCCATAAAATCATCACGAGTGGAAGTACTCGCGTGTTTCGGAATTTCAGCTTCCCTTTTCCTCCGTGGTTGCCGTGATATCTCGACGATGAGTCGCAACGAATTCGAATTCCTTCAATTTCTCGAAATTAAACTCGTATAGTTTTCGTCTCAGCGGTAGTTTTTTCCCGGCATACCTGCTTTTTGAAAAAAAAATACATTTTTTTCCGTAAAAGTACTAATTACGTTGTTCAACGGGACACCATTATTATGATAATCCATATTAAGGAAATCCCTACACGAAACGAACAGCGTCGTTGTACCGTTTCGGGGAATTACAGGTCTGCACGTTTCGGATGATTTGTCGATGAGTTGGCGAGCCAGCTTATATGTCTCGCAACGACCGGCTATATATGCAGCTTTCGTGGATGTCAACGCTTCTTTGCGTAATTCAGATTCCCCGATGACACTTGTCGTCACTCCTCTGGGAAACAATATGTTCCACGTGTTCTCAGGAGGAATGCTCTCTGTAACTGAAAAAAGCAACACATTTTCATCACATTATTCGCTATCAAATTGATTATTATCCGAATATTGATGTGGTTTATCCGAAATCTCAATCATCTCAATTATATTGATGCGATGACAAGGTTACTCGTCGCAACGTTAACGAAATGTCTTACTCGGCCCAGTAAATATGAATGTTTATCCGTTTTAAGTACACAGATTCTTCTACATTTAACGAATCAGCTTGTTTCTACACTTCAATTATCCGAAATTCCGCTTATCAGAATGGTGCTAGGTCCCCAATTAGTTTGTATAACCGACGCTTCACTTTAGTTCGTGTGAATTTTTTCACGTCGAGAATCTCGAATCTAACACGACTGCCAATAAATACCTATGCAAAGAGCGCGACGATTCTTGAATTTTCCCGAAACATTGTTTGAAGATAACTTTGAGGTCGCTAACTGAATCTTGGAAATTCGACTCGTCGTCCCTGGCATTGAACGCGTATCTTATATTTTCGTAACGATAGTGAAAATAGAGATTGCTGTGACTTGGAACGTACGGGGTATAATTTAGTCCGTCCGTTCTCGTACAAATCCGATCCACAACACCGGCTGTGTCGATTCCTCTTCTCTACTAGCCTTCATTCACGCGATTAAGTGGCTATTTTGGTCACCTGTGAGATAATTGCGGAACAATTATAAATTCTATGTCGACTGATATCGCATGTCAAAACGTTTGCGCTTATTATTCACCGATGTTATTTATGAGTTGACGCATAATAATAGCTGACCGGTAATTTACCCATAATATAGTCGAGTGCTAGACTTCCGAGCGTCTAGTCGTCAGACTTGTTAGCAACGAGCACGAATAAGTACACGATAACGTTTAGTAACCACAAGAATGCACGACACACGAGCCTTCCAGCATAAACTCGAGATGCGTACATCGATGAGTGGTTCCTAGAAATTATCTTTCAAAAATACTTTCGTTTCGGCAAACCGGTTCTCGCATCAAGCGCCCCAGTAGGTATTATTGCAGGTGTATCGTGTTTGAAATCTGCAACATTTGTTGCAAGCAGATACGTTACGATTCGATTATCTCCGCGGAATTTCCATAAATAGCTCGTCCTAGAACGAAGGCCGTAATGAAAGGTAATCGCGGTCGTTCGCAATGTCGCGTTACGGCGTTTCGTTAAAAAAAATCGCCAGGACACGTCAGACCGCGTGCCAAGGCAAGTGTAACGACTCGAACGATCGTATCCAGAAGACGAATCGATGTGATCGCGCCGTAGGTGATCGATGATACGTGATTTGATTATCAAAACGAACGGTGCGCGGATCAACTTCCACTCGAGGCAAACTCGGGGATTTCCGTTTCGTTCTCCGTTCGCCAGAATTCCCCATTGATTGCCCGGTAAAACTGGATTCCACGTCGACTCGCGTTTTTTCAACCGTATCACTCCGCACGCACGTAAATTGTAACACATGGAATTTCCGAGACACATATCTGCAAGCATACCTATGCACCTCGGCGAACAACTGCGTTACGGCTATACTCGTAGGTAGATGTACAAAAAATATTCGAAAATAATACTGAAATTGTACGAAGGTGAAAGATCGACGAAACATTTCCGTAGGTCACGAAAACACGGCGATCGGCGTCGATTGGTAAAGAAATTGGATAAAAATTGATGAATTTCAAACGGGGTTCAAGAGTCAATATTACGACTATCGTTCGATAGATCGCGCAAAATTGTATTTTTACCCGTCGAAATATGCGAGAAAATATCGTCGAATTGAGGTTGCGGGATCGGTAGAATTCTCGAAATCTTACCCACGTTATTGCGCAACAAGCTCTTCGATTCAGCTCCTTCGCGGTCCGATCGAACGTATCATCGCGGTAAATCAGCGTTCAGCGAGTTCCGTTTTCCTTCGATCAAACATGGCAAGTCACCGTCAGAGATTTTTTCCTCGGGCTCGGATGTAGTTTTCTTCGTACGGTATTCGTCCGTTTCCTCTGTTCTACTATTATAAATAAGCACAACAGTTTCCCTTCGAATTCTTCGAACATTATAAAAGTAAGCTTCTGACGCCATGGCGAGCGATAAGAAGCGGTTGGCTCATTCGTGCGAGTACGATGACTTTAAAGGAGTGGGGAAATTGTGAATCACTCGTACATCGTTCGAGGAATTTGAAATAGGGAGGAAAGAGACTTCGACGATATTGCAACAAAGTTTCGTGAATGTGTCGCAAACTAATCGGTGAATGTTGCGCTTGGAACAAATCGGAAACTGACCAGACAGTTTTGCAACATTTCGAACCCATAAGCGTTAAAGGAAAATCAACGATCGCGTTTCCTTTAGATTCGACGCGAATCTTTTTCTTTCGCCAACTACGTAATATACGCGATTTTTATACCAATGGAGATTCGGATAGATAATATCGATAATTGGAACGTCGACGTCCCGTGCGCGTCGGTGATAAAATGAAATAGGCACGTCGGATCACAGAAATATTGGCGAACACGAAGCCGAACGATGACCGATGCTGACTCCAGCTTTATTCTTTCTCAATATCAAAACGAATAAAGTCACGTTGGGGTGATGAGTTCCACGTTACGCGAGCGATAGGGATCGGTCTAGGTTACCAGGATATTCCTTGGTCCCAGAAATCGATTGCGCCGACAAATTGAATACAGAAGACAAATGTACGACCCAAGACTCCGGTGCAGTGAAACTGCCGGTACATAACTTGTCGGGAAGACCCGAAGATCGGGTGGGAGAGAGCCGCGGTGGGATCGACTAAGTTGGCATTGCTGACATTTACATATAAACGCGGAGTCTCGGATCTCGATAAGTCGAATCCGAATCCGTCCCCTCGAACAGAGCGTGAAAAAGTTTATAGTCGTGCGAGACTATCACCAAGGTAAATGCTCGTGTAATGAGTATAAGTGATACGCATCAATTGGAGAGGAACTCGCTCGTTTCGCGAAAAAAATTACTAAATTAAGAAAAGAAAGAAAAAAAGAAAATCGTTATTGTTTCCGACGAATACGCGATTGTGATTGTTGCGAGTAATCGGACGGGATACGCGCCGGTGAAATACAGTGCAAAAATCGTTCATATCCAATTGACCAGATCAAATTCGACTCGCCGCTGTACCAAACATCGGTGTTGATTCTAGGATATCAGATATCGTTAAATTCAAAATTCGAGTTGCGATTTTGGGTATTTGCCCGCAATTTATGATTTTCGGAAATGATCCGCCATCATTATTTCAAGCATTACGCGTAGATGACTCAGAGCGCATTATAGTTATACTATCGATAACCATATCGTGTTTTCGTTCCGTGATGCTTGATCTGTGAATGCATTCTTTACGTAAAAAAAACGTGTGGTTTTTGTTCAGTTCGAGTAAATACGAGAGACAACTGCAACGGGATAAACAACCATCCGTACCGCATTACTTTTGGTATTCTACTTTTACATGGCGCAGAGGAGAGAAGATAGAAGACTAATCATGCCATCGTATTGCTGTATCCTCATCTTCGTGATGATGACTTTTGCCCATGGCCAAGATTACAACGACGATACCGTGATGAGAATCAACATTACCAAGGATAATACCAAACGTACGGATATACCACTCGTTTACCGATCACGCATTGCGCAACACCGTGACAACTCATATATCACAATACGAGATTCGCTTAACGTGGGATTTTCAAAGCAACGCAATGCTTCCGTTGAATTCTTTCGCGTCACTCTTGTCTCGAGCGTCGTGCACTTTTTCGAAACAATGGCAAACCGAGCCGCGTATCCGTTCAAATTCAGCCAATGACAATTTAAACCTGATCGCAAAGTAGACATCTGTTCTCGTAAAGGAGTTTGATATAATTCGTCTGCCTTCCGAGAACTTTAGGGGTGTACGCTGACGCCTGACGGGTTTCGTTTGAGGAAAAAAAATGATTATTCTCGCGGGAACGTAACTTTACTAAATGCGTCGTTTCGAATTTCAGACTGCGGGAGGCCCAACCTATCGTCCATGCCAAAGCTGGAAGAAAAACCCCTGTGTCAGCCGCGCGAACGCCTAATTACCCTGAAATTGAATAATTCGGATAGGGTGTTGTCGCCTTTGCAGGTTCTGGCCTATCGATGTGACCGTGACGCTATTAGTCCGAGCCAAAATTACGTTTGTAGCGCAATCGAAAAAGAAACTTTCACGATAACGGTGCAAGCATCCTACGGTCCGAGGAGTAAGAAATGTTTGACAGTGCAGGTGTCCAACGACACTAAATGCGCGTAAGTATCTACGCTCGTAATCTCTGACCGCGTACTTGACCGTGGATGAAACAAATCTGAAAGCCTGTCGGAAATGATCGCTACCTCGTTGTGTACATTGCTATCAATTTTATATTTCAGTCATCGGTGTTCGTTGACACCGGACAGTTGTAACGAGGACCAATCGTTCTCGCAAGAAAACTGCGCTTGCACCTGCCGGAATTGGCAAACGAAAAAACAAGAATGCGAAAGTCGTCAAAGATCGTGGAACAGAGATGATTGTTCTTGTAACTGTAAGAACACCCGTCAGTGTTTGTCGCCTCAGACATGGTCCGAAGAAATTTGCGAGTGAGTTGAAAGTGATTCGTACTTTTCGCGTATCCGCGTACGCTTTGCAAAATGTACGACGAAAAGAGATTTTTCGAGTAGATCGTTTCGCACGATCGATACCTACTTTTTTTTCAACACCTATAACAGCATTTGTTGTCGCACAGTTGCAGAAGAAACCACTGAGCCGGGTGGTTGGTAAACGAGGCAATAGCTCGGGCTGGTTTCCGGAATCGGAGATGAATTCTCGTTTCTCGTCCCTTTCGGAACTGCGACGAAAGTTTCATCTTCGGATCCGCGCGTCTTCTCGTCGAGGACAGATTAAAAAAAGAACTGATTTCCACGTTAACGCACGGCTGTGACTTTTCTGCAACGTGACGATCTCATCGCGGCGTCTCGATGATCTACGGCGGTAGGAATCACAAAGGTCGACGACCAAACAGCTAAACTAATCTAAGAACAAACGTATTTATGAAATATTTATGATATATTTATGAGAAAGCAAACGAACATTGTTCCATTTGCATCGTTTCGGCGTTATATTGGATCGAAGTAACGGGCACGCGTCGTCGTCGTCGTTCCTGATAAAAAAGAAACGCAACGAAATCAATAGCTTACCATCGACGATGAGAAAAAAATCTTGGCGAGCGAACATTATTCTTAGAAAAATATAATACACGTGTGCTAAGTTCACGTGCGATGCTTACCAAGGTTTTAGGTCGAATACTCGCGCTCCGTTACTTTCAAGATTCGCCCGGAGCCTTCGGTTACATAATATTCGAGTTTCCTACGCGAGTTACCATTATTATTTTTCGATCTCCCACTAAAAAATCTTCACCGTTTCTACTCACGGTTTTGTCCGACGTAAAATGTTACTCGTGTACCTACATTCATTGATATGCGAATGAGAAAACGATGCCTGATGAGTTCGTAGAACGATAAATCCAATAGAATTGAATTCGATCAAAACTGACAAGTATCGACGAGTATTAGAGCAGAGTATGCGAATACCAGTGAAAATAATACGTCACTTCAACGAAAAATTGAAATATATTTAAAAAATTATGCATTCAGTTAAATTAAATTAAACCAAATTAAATTAAATTATTTTAACGAACAACGAATTTATATTGATATCTGTCGATTCGTTCGAGTATCGAGATAAAAATACGTATGCAATGCTAAAAGATTTACAAGGGATGAGATTGCGATATTTCATCGATTCGGAAGTAATCTTGTAGATTCTTATTTTTGCTAAATTTTCATCGCGTTTTCCTAGTAGTTATTCAAAATTCGGCCAAAACAGTAGACGGACGAGATACCGAACCGAAACACTTTGCCCTATTCGCGCTTAAACGTATATGGACCGGCAACGGACAAAGCTCGACCAAATTTGTAAATATGACTGATGCCTAATGTTAGACCTAATAATCATTGCCATGCATGGCGTAGATAGTTTGATTTCTATTTATTATACGGGTAGTACTGAAATGTCACTTGAAACTGTAAAGTATCAGGAGCGGCGTTGCTTCTGCTCTATTAAAAGTTTTTTTTTATTTATAAACATTGATGTACGTATATTGCAACTGAATCATAAGGTTTATCACGCTAGATATTAAAGCGTACTCGTATAGAGAACGTATGTACATATTAATGGATAATAGTACGAACAATGTAAACAGTTATAGATGTCTTATTGATAATGATAAATTGTGGTGAATTTCATTTCTCGAATGTTTGCGAAAGGTATGAAATAAACGAAGATTATCAATACACACGCAAATTTCGGTAATTGTATTCTAACATACGTAGTAAGCTAGGATAGCGAATTCCATTTTATTATTGAAAAGTAAGTCAGTCAATTAAAAGCGTGGTCGCTTTCTCAAACGCTCTTTCTCACTACCGCCTCGTACAGCTTACATCGATGGGGAGTAAAAGCTGGTTAACAAGAAATGTTCCGCGAATGTATCTTGACAATTATCGTTGTAAGACTTGCACCCACGATGTTCTCACGATGAGCTTTTCTCCGTTCACGCTTTGATGAGAATTCACGATGCAGTATCAAATACGTCATTCATGATATTCGATCGCGAGATTTTATTTCCAAAAAAATAAGATACAATTGGGAATGATTCGAGTTCTGTTATTTCCGCAAAATTAAGACGGGTGAAACAGAATGGATCTAATTATGTCTAGTTATTTCGTGCTTGCGAGAAATCTTGATGAGAATCAATTATTTGATACTTCGGTTTTCGTGTAACACCGTTACTATGCATCTCAATCGATGATGGTACATTCATCGTCGCTCAGATTCGAAATTTGCTTTCTGCATCTGGAAAAACGTTGCGAGCTGCTCTCGTCTGCGTGACCTTCGTTGCTATTCCCTCTACTTGTTTCATCTTCCTCAATGAGACTCTGCACAGCTGCGTTTGCCTCCTCCGAGTCGTTAGTAACGTTTTCTCCTTGCCTAGAGTTTAATTTGCAGGGGAAAGCGGATGGGTTGTCTCCTTCCAAATCTTCAGCGATTTCAGTCACAATTTTTGCGAGTTTATCGGAAACGCCATCGGTGTGAGATTTAGTGGTGCGTCGTTCAATTTCGTTATTCGTCAAATTATTCGTGTCTGCTTCGACCGGACTAAAGTTGTTTGAATGAGAATCGGTGCCGATGTTTTCCAGCATTTCGGATATGAAAGGAGAATTCGCTTCGATGAGTTCTTTCAAAGGTGTTTCGTTGGGATCTGGTAATCCCTTGACGTCGTCAGTTTCGATACCGTGCTCTTCAACGTGTTGCAAGAAGAATATAAACTGTTCTTCGAATTTGCCAGAATGTTCGGACGGTACAAAGACGGGCTTCAGGATTTCCGTGCTGTCGGAATCGTTGTACTCAACTTTTGTCAGCAGCGAATGCCCGATGCATTTTTCATAATCTCGTGTGACGATGTCGTAGACTTGCGTAGACTTATCAACGATATTGATTGTTGTGCCTATACCTACGTCAACCGTGTCGCGCTCTTGGAATGATTTGATATCTTCTATAGTATTCGCGACATTCATGTCATCGGAATTGTACTCGCTATCCGACTCTGATTCCGAATTTGTACACGTCATATCTAGAGGCAATTCTAATTCAACTGTAGATTTTCTTTTTTTGTTACTCTTATAGCTACCGACAGTTTCTTGCAAAACCGATTTTCTCCAGCTGCTGTATTTGTGGACAACCTTGTCGTTGATGTCCGACAAACTCGACATAGCTTTCTTTATCGCTAGATGAAAATGTCGCATCTTTCCACGGGTAATTCTCAAATCATTTTGATTAGCGAAAGTGATCGAAGAAGCGTCATTCAACTTGGTTCGTAAAAACATCAGTACTTCGTCGATCTCTTTGCTTCTGAATTTTATTTCCTCGTGGACCACATTGCAATATTCCGTCTCCGTGATCGGAGAGCGAATCTGGGAATTGCCGTCAGCGTGAGAATTTCCGGTCAAAGATGCTCTCCCGTCTTTCGTGGAATTCCCAATAGCACTGACCAGTTCACTCGCATAATCGTCCGAATCACTGTCAAGCTCGATTACGTTAGGCTCTACAACTCGTCCAGCGCCATGCGTGTTTGGTTTTCGTCTCGGTAGTAAGACGCGTGGTTTTTTGTAATGGCCGGTATTGGCGCCGGGAATTGCAACCATTGGGACGTTTGGTGGAATTTGTTGAGGTCGAAGAGAAATTGTGTTGAATTCTACAGGTCGATTATTTGGCGTAGAATGTTTTATCGGAATATATTTTACAGTCGACACTTGAGAAGCCTGCGGTACGAGAGTTCGCGGACCAAGTCGAATAGGCGGATGCGATACCGGCACCAGAGGTGGCACTGCTTGTAGTAAATTTGCAGTGGGTATTGGATTTATCTGGAGTTGAGGCAACGTGTGATGCTGAATGGGTTTTTTGATTAACGTTGGTGGCTGAGATGTCGCGCAATCGTTTTCTTCCAGTGCTTCGTTCACCGCGTTCGTTTGGAGGCCTTGGAAGAACGATTGAGGAGTGGAATCCTGCGATTGTTCAACTTGAGTTGACATATCCGAAATGTCCGGAGCTGAATTTATGCAGTCGTTAATAGTTTCACTTTCGCCTTCAACCATATACTGCAAGCAGGGAATCATAGGTGGTAGCAAGTCCTCGTCGTCTTCTCCTGGCATCTGGTAATTCTCAGGTTCATTGTGCGGTTCGATAGTTGAACCAGTAAATGGCACTTGAGCTGGGATTATGAAGCGCATGGGAGCTGGCAGCAAGGTCCGTAAAGGGGTAGATTTTTTTGACGTGGATGAGTTTCCGTTTCTAATAAGAGGCGATGACTTTCGAGACATTTTTCTTTTATTCACTTCTGAAAGATGGTTCAACCGTGGAACGTAACTGTCATCCTCTTCGTCCGATGCCATGGAATCTTGTCTCCGTCGTTTAGATTTCCGCCGGCGGTAACAGCATTCCGATTCGTCGAGTCCCATTTTTTGATTGTAAGCCTCTTTTGTTATATTTTTGTCATTTTGAAGTATTCTGTTAGCGTGGAAGAAAAATCTACGTGATACAGTTTGATCACATCAATTATTACAGAAAAAAGATATATTACCTAGTTACAGTTTGAACATGTTGAAGCAAAGCCCAACATAGAGCCCGAGGCCCGTAAAGATCAGTCGGATCACATACGAAGCATTTCCATTTATCAACGGCTTCAATTTTCTGTCTCACCACTGGATCAAAGTTGCGTTTAATACATTTTGTACAAAACGTATTACTACAATACGAACAGCAGTAAAGATTACCGCCATTGGCGCACCACCTACAAAACATATCAGTTGCGTCTTCACCTGTAAGCAGTTGATGTTGTAATTAACGTACTGTTGACGAAATAAGCCTGTTTATTTCACAATCTCAATTTTCGTATTATTAATAATTTCATTCGACAATTTTTCAACATTAAAATTATATATTTTTATGCATATTTTCGTTCAAAGGAATTCTTTTTTTGTGGTTCTAGGTCATATAAATACGATTGATTGTTTCACAAACAGTTAAGCAGATTTCCAATGTTCCCATTGAACTGTTATTCCATCAGAAATGTCTTTTCTATTGGCATTTTCAATGAATGCAAATTATCTCGGGCATACGAATGTTTGAAGGCAAATTTTGAAAAACAGCACGGAGCTCATGTACCTTGTTCAAATTCGCCATCTCCATAAAATTCGCGACATTTGCTGCATAAGAGCGTTCTTAGTACAGGATGCTCGAACATGTCCCATGCTTGATTCGGCGCAGATCCGATATGAACGTCACATGCCGTACAATGTAACTTGTGATGACGTACAGATGCTATGTCTAAAATTTCCGTGTAATAATCAACAGAAGAAAATGTTTCAAAATGAAGAAATGGTAAAGCATTGATAGATATGAATGAATTGCAAAAGTGTGAGAAAATGGTACGTCGACATTTAGCAATTACTTTAATTCCACGTGAGAGAAAGTCCATCGAATCTCATACAAATGTCAGGTACTTTCATGACAAGCAAGGTACAGGGAATATTTTACTACAAATATGAGAATTTAATTAAATCAACGTGATCGTAGAAAAGAATTTCCGGAATTATTTCAAATATTAGTCATCAAAGCTACGGGCAATTGTTTTACAATGCTTCTAAGAATTATTCAAGCATGATAAGTATTGATACATTAGTCGGCACTGATAGGACGACCAGGATTTGCCCTGAGGAAATAATAAAAACCGTCCTTACCATCACCAAACATAAATTTGTAAAACTCTTTTTCTTCTTGCGATATGGGAGAAGGATTTTCACGTTTTAAGATTTTTCCTTCCTTAGGTGTCACTGAAATTGAGGTTAGGTAAGCCTTGAGTCGTTTCTTGAAATTTGTATCCGTCGAATATCACGCTACGTTACCTCGATTTTTAACCTCCGCCATTTTAGCGTTTATCATACTTTTTAGGTCCATCTCGTTTTCACCGGTACCCGATTACCTTCCACGGAAAGTAGCAAGATCTTTTAAAATCCTATATATACGGCGCCACCATTTTTGTGCAAGTTGGCTGGCCCTTCGCGTGCAGAAACACCGAACGAATCAACGCAGGTCTGAGGTTGATGAGATTAGGTTATGTTTCTCTTTCTTCTTCGGACAGATAGAACAGATTTCCGAATTTTTGAAATAACAAAGTCTATACCTCCGACTGGTTGATTGCATCGTTTCATCGCGGGATTAAATGATACGGATACGGAGAATAAATACATTGACTGGAACAAAAACCCTGCATCCGGTGTGTCCGAGGTGCAAATATTAGCTTATCACGAATTAGAGTCAAGAATTAACGATATCTGAGTGTTATTCCACTTCATCATGTGCTACTCCGGTTTTATATCAAACACTCGGGAGATTTCACTTTGTCTGAATAGATGGAATCGCGCCATAGCATGCGCAGTGCGTGCAAATCATGACGATCATGACATCCATTAGTCGACCAATCCGGTCTGTTGTTTTTTGGTTTTGAAATATTTATGTGAAATGCGGGGCAACTGGTTAGTTGATGACCGTTTGGAATTGATTTCGCATCTTTGGCGCAGTAGAAGTTTCGCATCATACTTATCCGAGGGTTTCGGACAAGTTTCACCTGTGGCCGCTATTGGAGCGCTGATATTATTAGTCAATGATATCGTCCTATCAACGAGACCTTGGCAACGTGCATTTGTTTGAAAATGGAGAATTCTGGAGAATTTCTGCTTTGAACATCGAACGTTGCTCGTTGGAGTATCAAAAATTCGAGTACTTATTTCCGCGTCATGGATGAGTTAAAGGAGAGCAGTATGCTGAAAGCCGCCAACAAATTGACAGATGATATACAAAACATGTCAAATTATAAAAAATTGTACACTGAAATCCAGGTATGATCTTGGCACGAATGCATATGTACGTATATTCGTGTACGTATGGTGATGTGCTGATTTTTAGTATCTTTCATGAAAATTCATTGACAAATACCATATCCAGAGTTATACAAGGTTCTGTAATCTTATACGAAAATGCAACGATTTTTA
The DNA here is from genome assembly GCA_963969455.1 of Arge pagana. Taxonomy (NCBI): domain Eukaryota; kingdom Metazoa; phylum Arthropoda; class Insecta; order Hymenoptera; family Argidae; genus Arge; species Arge pagana. The sequence goes on along the minus strand of OZ018315.1, from coordinate 15,982,294 downwards.
GAAGCTGGTAGCTTCAACGGCAGTAAGGAAAGACGATTTCAAAAATACTCTAGTTCACGCATTGAAAAGTAACGGATTAGAAACGGAATTGAGAAATACGGTATTTCATTGGGCGAGAACTCATGTGAGTGTTACAAGTTTGATTTCATATTGCTTTGACAATCTACAGATTTGATGATGCATAGATATATACTATCCCCGATTCCCTGCGATAGGCAACCAAACATGATTCAAAACTGTAACAGGCTTGATTGAACAACTGTTCAATCCGTTGATAGATTTCCATACGATTGTTCAATTATGCGCAGGGTCCATTACAACCAGAACCTGAGCTCTTTATACCGATGCTAGAAGTTGATTTGAGCTATTTGAAAAGAGCCCAAATACAGTGGGAAAGAAGAATTCAAAAGTCTTTGAATTCTATGTGTAATGAGTTGAATGTACCATTAGCTCGAATACGACCAAATGTGGATAGAGATGAAATGTCAGAAAAATGGGATGAATTGAGCACTTATGATATTGGTATAATACGATCTGCAGTGTATTTTTCCATTTCATTACAATATCAAAAATATATGAATCCAGGTTGTATGCTGATGTTTCATTGAATTAGGCTTTCCATCCTAGATTTGTCGCAGTATCGGCCGCTCTACGCACCCAAGGATTTCCTCGATGTATTATTTACAGTACGTGATCCGACATTCAAGAAACAGCCGTAAGTCAGCAAAATCAAAATACATTTATATTTTCATGATGTGTATCGATGTATATTCTTTCACTGATTTTGGATCGTGACTCTAGCGGAGAACCCAACTGGGAATTCAGTAATATACAAATTCCGGTAAAAACTTTAGCGCAACTGGTTAGTATAAAACATCATTAATCGAATTCATTCAGTTAGCATAATATAAGGTTATGCTTATAAACCTCACTCTTCTATTTCCTGAATAAATATCGATTACAAACTGGTCGTACACGTGGAAAAAGTTTACAGAAGTGAATTCGCTCTGGAGTATTCATTTTCAAATTGATTTATAATGCACTTGCCAATTTTGGTTCCACAAATGTTGATGGATTATAGGTGGAATTGGGTCAAAACTAATTGTAATTTCGCAGTGTTAGATTCAGAGGTAAATCGCTTGTATGATCTACAAAACATATTTGACAATCGCAGAGATATTCTCAAGTACAAAATATACTCCAGCATTGAATCAACGATTAAAATGACGCGAAGAACTGTGATTATAACAATTTTTTTGTTGACAGCGAAATTTATATCCAGAGCTAGCGCAAGGAGATCCATTGTTAGGTGTGAATTCAAATATGCCTGCCGTTGGAAATTATTCGAATCTCGAAGTTGAACGAACAACTTTGGGCGAAAAAGTTCTAGCGTCTAATCAGGCTCCTGCAGCTCAGGAGTTCTTAAAAAAAGGATCACCCCGAGCTGTCCGTGGAAAATTATGGTCTCTCGTCTTAGGATCACGAATTAAGGATAACGTAACCATGGTTTTCCAATATAGTTATACGCATAACTGCATAAAGCATTTTTGCTCTCCAAATAACAATCAACGAAAGTACATTAAAATTCTTACAGGATGAAGATTATTACGACGAATTAAAAGCACTGGTCTTACAATATGACATAATGGTTGACAAACTAATAATCAAGGTAATTTTTTCATGGTTTGTTGGATATGCAATTACACACGTGTAATGAATGTCGTGCATCGTTGCACATATCTGGCAAGTGGGATTGTTTCAGGACGTTCAATTAACTGCTAGCAACGACGATCAATATTTCGTATTTGAAGATGTCTTGTACAAAACAATGCTTTGCTTTTCGAGAGATTCTGAAGTTTTGGCACCTGTAACAACAGACCGAAGTGCCGGTGGACAGGTAATCCACGCTGTACTTCAAGGAAAACCAGCAACGTTGGAAAACACTTTGGTTTTTCCACCAAGTGGAGTTATACCGTTTCACGGTTTTACTATGTATGGTATGATAAACGTGATATTATACAAGAATGCTGACTCAGAGGGTTGTAATGTTACATATGATCACGATTTTACAGCAACGCCGTTTTGTTATCTCTATGATAATCCATGCGCAATGTATTATACCTTTCGAGCATTTTATCTACGATATTGGTTCAGACTTCACACTGTATCAAGTCACGAACAGGGAATAGTGGCCCTTTGCTTACTTTTTGAGAGATTATTGCAGTGCCATGAACCACAATTGTGGGCGCACTTCAGAAACATTCACATACAACCGTAAGTTTTCGTAAAATCAATTAACAACAGTTTTGCTCGGAAATTTCGGACTATTTCCTCTGTTGCAATTTGATTAGATGTAAACTCGTATTCGCAGAGTGAAAGTTGTCTTCAAATGGCTGATGCGAGGCTTTAGTGGACATTTGCCACCTGAGCAATTACTTTATTTGTGGGATTTGATTCTGGGATATGATTCTCTAGAAATTGTGGCTCTACTAGCTGTCACTATATTGAGTTTTCGGAAAGAAAATTTGATGCAAGTCAATACCCTTCATAACGTTGAGGTGAGTATACATTTCTCGATAGGTTGCCAAGAGTTTATACACGCTTAAAGTATATTATAAATACGAGAGTACATGAAATGTAGGAAACAATTATATTTCCAGGCTGTCCTGGCTGATCTTTCATCACTGAAAGTTATGTTGCTGCTGCAATTGGTTCTTCTGAAAGAATGAATTGTAAAGTGACTAATGTGCAATCACAGGTGTTTAATAATATCTAGTACGCTTGCTAAAATTCCATAATCACCCAACTACAGATAAACAGGGAATTGCAACTGACAGTTCTCTTCCATAACAAATATTGTTAATATAATCTACAGAATTGATGAATGAGTGAATTATCATTGCACAGTGAGCGAGATTCTTGATTATCATGAAAAATGTCTTGAACAAAGAAAAACGAAAGTGATTCATTCATGGAATAATGTTTAAAATCTGTCCGGCGATAACAACCAATAAGACCAACGATTTGCAAATAAAAGATTGTCGAAAAATAATTTCAGATAGCATTTTAAAACTGCGTATTCATCGACGCCTTTTCTTGCCCAGTCGAGATATCGATCTGAATTCAACCGAAATCGACTCTACGTTGGAATAAGCATCAAAATATTGCTAGGCGAGCGTAGCTCGAATTCAGTGTTTACTGGCTTACCGACCGAAGTCCAACGCCTTTAGACAATAGTTCATTGAATAGCCGCAGAACACTTCGTGGCGCTAGTCGCAGGCAGGGCGTATGTATACAGCTAGCCAGAGAGAAAAGGTAGACCAAAGTTGCTAGAATAAGAGCGAGACAGTGTTGTTAGGCCCGAACGAGGGGAGGTTTCCCGTTTCCGGCTGTCACCGAACGCGACGCTGTTTAGTGCTGTGTGTTTGTACCCCGAGACAGTATATGCGAATAATATTCAGAAAAAATCAAGCATAATTCATTCAAACCGTTTATCCTGGGAGGAAACAATTACTCAGTGGTATGTTATCATGCCAAGTTTAAAATACTTCTATCACGATCGCTATTCCGAATCGTTTTGGAGATTACTTCACTCCACTGTATTCCTTCTGTCACGTATAAAGGGTGGGGTGTTTCTCACCCCCGAATTATTAGTCATACAGCTTCACTTCATTTGCATGCGGTTATTTAATTCACAGAACTGCACTTCTCTACTATGATAATGGTATAACAACTACGTCAGACTAGGTAATGCAGACATAGGAACTGACAAATTCCCACCTCACACAGTTGTTCACTTTGAAACAAAGCATAAGTATCTATCACAACTTTGTTCGTTCCTCAAATGATCCTACTAACTGAAATTAAGTCGGTCCGAGATGTCTATGTTGTCTGCAGGATGTTTTATGTCTGATTTGCCATTATGATTTCACCTGTTAACCAATTTTCTGCAACATATAATGATGGCTGGATAAATTTCAATCAATTTATAACATCATTAAGAAAGAATTCACTTGGGGGTGTAATAACAAAAATCTCAGAAAATTGCATCTTTAAATTTTTGAAGTTATATTTATATGTGAATGCATATTTGCATGGAATCGAAATCGAATGATTTGTCATCTATTTAATATCATTCACATATATTGGTACGAACGTGCAAACAAATATTGTACGTTTAAAATGTCCCATGAGACAAATTATTACGTATTAATATGGCACATTGCTCCTATTAGATCTATTCCAAATACAATCATGTCTCAGACGTAATTATCAATTATCGCTTTTGCGTCATCTCGTATCAAATTGTTAGTTGTAATGACGGTAGTGAATCATCCATGCTGATAGTGAGATTTCCATGAAAACTGATTCTCATTTTCGATATAGCGCATAATTGTTTTTGTGTTTTCTCTTTCTCCAAACATTTTTTATGTCTCGTTGCAGATTACATGAGTTAAACGAAGTAGTTCAGAATTGTAGCGTCAGCAATAGCAAAATGGCTTGGCGATTTAAAGCATCCAAGTATAAGAATGCTGCACCTATTGTGCCAAAGCCGGAGGCATGTATTCGAGATATATCAGTTGGATCGTATCAGACATATGGGAATAACATTGCTGCTTCGGCAGCTTTCATGGCTTTCAATGTGGATCACAATGGTGAGATATTTTTATGAAAATCAAGCTGTTAGATTTTTGTACAAACAATTGAATACGAGACAAGACCTGGTATTATATACTTGTATTAAATAAAATGAATAAGTCTTCGAATTTTTGCAATTTTCAGGGTCAAGTTTAGCAGTGCTTTCATTAGATGACTGTGGTAGGAAGAGCAAAACTATGCCTCTTTTACATGCGCATACCGACACCATCACCGATATGGATTTTTCTCCATTTCACGATGGCCTTCTCGCAACAGGCTCACAAGATTGTTTGGTAAGCTGATCGAATGCTACAACCATCTGCGGAGAAAAAACAATTTTTAATTTCCAAACACAGGAAGTTTTATTCCCTTCTTCAACATTCCAAATTCTATTGAATGGGTTGAAAAAGAACATGCTTGCATGCAAAAAAGCGAAAAACTTGTGAAAAATGTATTGCTGCATAATTTTAGGTAAAATTGTGGCACATTCCGGAATCTGGCCTTGAAGAATCCCTTACCAATCCGGAATGCACTTTCTCCCACCGGCAAAGACGAGTTGAAGTTGTTGGATGGCATCCAACCGCGGCTCATCTTTTAACTACCGTGTCTTACACGAATCTTTCTCTTTGGGATGTAATCTCACAGCAAGAATTATTTTGTAAGTACTATTCTGAGATTTTCATCAACCCTTCGTCCTCAAACAAAATGTTTCTGCTCATTATACGAATAGTTGTACGAGTCTAAAATGTTTTTCATTGATAGCTAATAACGAACATGGTGAAGTAATTCAATCTTTGAGTTGGAAGCAAGATGGAACTCTACTAGCAACATCTTGCAAAGACAAAACAGTGAGAATTATCGACCCTCGTGCAGCTCGATGCATGATTAACACTTCACAGAGTCATCAGAGCATCAAAGATTCCAGAATCGTGTGGCTCGGTGATAAAGACAGAATATTAACTACCGGATTTGATGCGGCTAGATTGCGTCAAGTGTATATCAGAGATTTGCGAAACTTTGGTCAACCAGTTAAAACTTTGGAACTCGACTGTAGTACGGGGTGAGTATTATCATTGCCGTCAATTCACTAGTCAACGTTATTCAAACGATTCATATGAATTCGAATCATTCATTTTCAGAATCCTCATGCCACTCTTCGATCCGGATACAAACATGCTTTTCTTGGCCGGAAAAGGTGACACAACCATTTTATATATGGAAGTCATGGAACGAGAACCGTATCTAGTTGAAGGAATTCGTCACAGTGGCGAACAGACAAAAGGTGCTTGTCTTGTTCCAAAACGAGCCCTCAACGTTATGCAGGCAGAAGTTAATCGGCTTTTACAGCTGACATCAAACATGGTGATCCCAATAATGTATCAAGTGCCAAGAAAGGTTTGCTATTATTAATTACAGCTGAATCTATTCTTTCAGTTAAATTGCTTCGTTCGTAACACGTCCTTCTATTTGATTTCCAGACTTACAGAGATTTCCACGCCGACATTTATCCAGAAACTGCAGGTTGCACCGCTCAAAATACTGCAGCAGCATGGATCAAGGGTCACAATGCACCAGTGCCAAAAATATCTCTCGACCCTGCAAAACGTGAAAAAGGCGAGGATCCTGTGACGGTATGTACAAAGTGCGTTTTAGATTTGTCTTTCACTAAGCTCCATAATTTTACTAACTGTGCTGATCGTGTACCTCTTGTGCTACCTCCGTGCAAATTTCATAACTATATCTAAAACAAATTTCCATTTCGTGGTTCAGTTTTCACAGATATTATTCGTTGATTTTTCTGTGGCTTATATTGTTGATGTTTCCAGCTTATAGTTAACTGTGTACTATCAAATTTCCATTTTTTCCTTGCTTTGCGGAAAGAGAACTCCACCCCGACGTAATTTCTAACGAATCATTTGCAGCTTTAATCTGTACAGAAGATTGCAAGTGAAACCTTGTTGCCAGACTTTTCTAGTGAAACTTCTGTTAATTTCACACCTCTGCCATCAAGTCACGTTTATACGAAGTTATTCTACATTTGCTTCGTATGCAGCGGCCTGTGCATGGGTCTTAATAGTTATCACCACAAGTTTGGAATATTGCACAGATTTTATAAATAACAGAATAATTATAAAACCGGCTAAATTACTATTTCACTGCCTGAATACTTATCAAGTTGGGCATTTGTAATATATCCCCGTTGCATCAAAAGTTAATGATAAGTTGTCTTTGCACAATGAACGGTGAATGGCGAGGGTATCAAACGACCGTGTCTGTTGTGTGAACTCTCTTTAGTAATTATTCGTGCAAACTCGGAGAGTTGGAGTTTGGCATAGGGGTAGGTTAAGGAATACAAATCTCTTATGACGAATGTCTGTTGTACAAAATGGGTGTAAATGTATTCTCGATCTAGTATGTACATAGTATTTATCGTTTTTCACATTATCACGCTTATTGATTTTCATTTTTGCAAGTAAGAATCGTCTAAAAATACGTTATGCAATACAACGATTCGAACTGAAAGTTTGTAGATGTAGTCCGCATTGTTGCGTGGGTAAATGAAATTTTTTGGAAGCAATTTCAAAATTTGCAATTTTCTTTATATCACAAGATTTGATAGATCATAGAGGGCATTCTAGTCAAATTGAACATTATACACAATTAGACCACCTTGCTGGCATCACAAATTTCATTTACCGTTTATAGTCTTTCCAACGCACATACCTATTTTGAAAGTTTTTACTCGAACTTAAACTCATGCTTGCAAATGTCAAGGTTTTCTCGAATATCTTGACTACTGAATCCCATCATCGCTGTAATTGTGTTTGAACACATGCTGGTTTTAATCTGTCAGTTTCCAGTGTATTTTATGATTGTACATGAATCTCGTGTTTACTTTAGAAGGGTGATATTAATTGTACTTGGTTATTCACTTTCAACCTGTATTTGTTTCGTTTTGTTCGTCATAAGTTGGAAGGAATTAAAAAAAAGTAGTTGTAATCATAGAATTTCTGATGAGCAACGGATATAGACAATCCTCCGAAACGGGGTAATATCTCATTATAAAAATTGGCGTACCTTCAGGTACACAAAGGAAATTTAACAACGCTCAAAGAAAACCATCAAAAAATTGAAATAGAAGATCCGATGCCAGCGAAAACCTTGCCAATTGACATGCCAAAAGCTTACTCCAAAATTCAGTCTATGACGGGGGAAAGTGAGAGGAAACTTGAACTTGACATCATACAATGCGACGAACCAAAAAGAAATGACGGAGAAGATGACGAGTCTAAGGTTCAAAATGGTAGTCAAAATGTTCCGCCAAAACCTTTGCCGAGAGCATCAAGAGCAAACAGTATATCAGAGGATGATCCGAAACCGGTTGCTCGGCCTAGAACGACGCCGAATTCTGGATGTGTAGTGACCTCCGTTAATCCTAACGCGGTTGGAGGATATAAGGTTAGCTTTAGTCGAATGGTTGTGTAAGCGAGCACTTTGATTACTTTTTCTAGCATAAAATGTATTCATTAGATGTAGATGAGATTAGCAATGCTCACTTATGATTTTTGTAAAATCATGAGATATTTTGATGCGTGCAAAACATACACACTATAGCTAATATTTATCACTATCAGTTTCCACATAATTTTTATCACGATCATTATTAATATTATTATCATTATTATTGTTATGATTTAAACCATCCGATCTTTTTCATAATATTATATACGTATATATGTGTGCGTATATGTACATATATATGTCACGTTGTTGAAAAAAATGAACACACGACATCCTACTATGTAAAATGTGTGGATAGAAAATATTGTGATGAATGTGTTGGTTGGAATGAGTGATTTTTCGTGAACGATTTAAGTTTGCTTTGAGTAAGTTTGTTTTGAAATCAATTAATTTCATGGTATTAGTTTTAAATGTAGCCAATTGTTTTTCATGTAGTTCTGGATCATGCTTGTAGTAATACGTGCTTGAATCGTGTCACTGACAAGACATACGATTGCAGAATACGTGCAGAAGCTTTCATCCTTCATTGCTATTCGTCATTCGTTCTATGATTTCCATGTGTTAATTCGGAATATGAGTTTAGCAGCCGATTGTATTGATCGTTATTAAAAACGGTGAATGGTTTCATTTTTTACTTACGTAATTAAATTACGATCATGCAACGGGTGAAACTCGTGAAAAAAAGAATGTAATAGCAGAAGAGATGTGTTAGTTCAACGTTGGTGAATGAGATAATAATTAGAAGAACGATGTCCTGCGTATGTTATACCATAATTTTACTATCAGCTGACATAAAAAGTATTTTGACAGACTATCGACAAAGGAAAGTTATCAAGGAATTTGTATGACAAAGAACAGCATTGCTTGACACGCAGATTGGATATAGAACTATGATTTGACTCTTATTGTGTTTGAACATTATCATTGTTTGTTGATAAATCCTATTTTTGTATATTTTTCTAATGGTATCATGTTGAGTGTTATTAATCTCTTGTACTCCTTCCTCCTAATTAATTTTTATCATTTTTCTATTTCCATGATAGCCTCGGCTCGGGCCTAAACCGTTCCAAGCAAAAGCAGGAAGTCAAGAATTTTCCTTTGATAAGGTATTTTCCGTTCCAATCGCACCAAATTCGGAAAGTAACGGCCATGCTAACGACGGAGGTAACGCAGCTTGTGATGCTAGTTTATTGTCAGAGACTGACAAATCTTCTACGTTCGAAAATGAGCAAACAAAGGAATCTGAAAACGGGAAGAGTGACTGTAGTTCAATGGAGGAAGATGCAAATTCCAGTGATTCAGGGTATAAACCAAAGACACCCAGTACAGCAGAGAGACGCAAGCTTTTCGAGACCAAAGTAAAGGATGAATCGCCTGAAAATGAGGAGTTGGGAAACTTCGAACGTGGTAACGTGAACAGAAATTCCATAGCCGAGAGACGAAGGCTCTATGAAAGCCGTTCCGTCTCTGTAACTGATGGCAATTTAGCTGAGAAAGCTATGGGTTCTCCAACGCCGCTACGAAGACGAGATTCCTTTAAAACTAAGAGCGATGCTATTAAAGAGGATGAAGTAAAAAAAATCATTCCGGTGTTGAGACAACAGAGCATGGATCCGCGACTCGAGAAACCGGAACCTGTTACAACACCAACCCCTAAACGAACATCAACCGTCTTCGGTATGGTCGCATTGTAAATTTCAAACAAATGTTTTTCCTGCGATAAAAACAACGAATCGATTCATTTTACAGGTCGCGTGTCGAAATTTAGACATCTCAAAGGGACGCCTGGTCACAAATCGACTCACATTGAGAATATTCGAAATATTAGCCGTCAAATATCTGGAGAATGCGATGGTTTTCATGGTACAGTAGTTGTTTTCGCGTACATACCACTTTCCATGAATAATGTTAACTATCTTCAATTTTCTTATTTCTAGCAAACCCTGATCGAGTCGCGGTTCCCCTGAGTGGTCCAGGTGGTAAAATAGCTGTTCTAGAATTGAAAAAGACTGGTCGCCTGCCAGATGGTGTGATGCCAGCTTTGGTACATGGGGCAACTGTAATGGATTTCCAGTGGGATCCTTTCAACAACCAACGATTAGCTGTTGGTAAGAGATATTTTTCGCAACGAAAAAATCATGAATTGATAATATCAAAGTAGCTGCTGGCACCCACTGTGTATTTCCATCTGTGCCGTTGCATTACTCTAACGAAGATGTTTCTTCGTAGCTTGTGATGACGGATTGATAAGATTATGGGAAATCCCATCATCTGGTCTGGAAGAGCCTACGAATGAGCCTCAATCGACAATCGAGGCGCACCCGGACAAAATCTATTTGATAAAATTCCATCCACTCGCTTCTGATGTCCTCGCATCGGCCTCGTATGATATGACTGTAAAAATATGGGATCTATTTCAGCTGGCATCGGGCAACAGTGCCACTGCCAAGATAACGTTAACCGGTCACACAGATCAAATATTTAGTTTGGCTTGGTCTCTGTGCGGACAATTCTTAGCCACCGCTTGTAAAGATGGTAAATTAAGAATTTACAAACCGAGGCATGGAGATCTTCCTGTACGAGAGGGAAAAGGACCTGTAGGTACACGAGGTGCCAGAGTTATCTGGGCCTTAGATGGAAGATTTCTGGTTGTCATGGGATTCGATAAGTGAGTTGCGAAGAAACATCGAAAATGTTTTTGTTTTCGAGGACGGAAATTTCGATAACTCAATATCTTGTTGTCGTTTGCAATTCCAGAGTTTCCGAAAGACAAATCATGATTTTCAAAGCTGACAATCTCAATACGCCATTAAATACGGTTGGCCTCGATGTATCGCCTGCCATATTAATGCCATACTACGACGAGGATAGTTCAACGCTATTTTTGACGGGTCGTGTACGTCTCATGTTATACACAGTTTCTTTGAAACCGAATAAAATAAAAGTGAAAAAAATGTTTTACACGATTTTAGGGTGATTCTACAATATATGCTTTTGAAGTAACAGAAGAAGCACCATATTGTTGTCCGCTAAGTCATCACCGTTGCGCTAGTCTGCATCAGGGTTTGTCATTCCTTCCTAAAAATTGCTGCGACGTTTCAATCGTCGAATTCGCAGCAGCATTACGATTAACAAACAACACGATAGAGCCATTGAGTTTTACGGTGCCACGTATAAAGGTAATTATGCGGCAGTCTGATTTGGGTCAGATCAAACTAAGAAACATTTCTATTCATTGACATCATATTTTATTTGTTATCCAGAGTGAATTATTCCAAGATGATCTGTTTCCACCCACCCGCGTCACATGGAGTCAAACTCTCAGCTCAGCTGAATGGTTCGCTGGAGGTCACAAACAGGCACCGAGAATAAGTCTGAAACCTCCAGGAATGGATAGCTGTGAGTACGAAAATCAAATAGAAGACCCAACAAACCGTACTGCTCTGTGTAACGTGGTTTCAATTTGATTTAACTAGTAACCGAAAGTCAAGGACAAGGAATAGTCACTGCTCCCGTATCAGCCAAACAAGCGACTACTGCGACGTTCATTGGTACGTCTCAACCTTTTAACAGACTAGCATGGAATCCAGAATTGGCTGGTCAGACGAAAGCAAAACAGGAAGAGGTATTTATTTATCGTCTGGAACATATTTTCAGCATGTTATATTTGATAATTTTTGGTATTGTACGACGGTTAAGTGTATCTTTTTCTTCTATTAGATGTTGGCCTATTTTCGTATTTTTCTAACGTTGCCTCCTTTCATGTCAATTCTTCTAAATATTTACCCAAGAATTTCTTATTTTCCTGTCGAACCGGCTTTTCTGAACAAAAATTGACTGTGATCAATTATAAAATATCATTCCGTTTCAATGGCACGGTATAGTACATAATTTTTTTGAGATTTTCTTGAGTATAAGGGTTGCGTATTGATTGTATTGTAGAGTAAATTATACCTTCCATGTAGTGATATTCAACAACCCTTCTTACGTCACTCCATCGGTAGAATACTATTGGCGGATACAATGACAATAAGCGAGTTGTTTCAATGCAAATTGCAGTTTTCTTTTAACACGACTATTATTAATGATTTTTGACATTATATTGTATATTTCTTATGTAAGAGTATTTTGTGTCAAATGTGTGGTAGATTAAGAAATCAGTCAGCAACGTTTTGGGAGATATTGTACATCGTTCATTGGAACAAGACCACATGGAGGGAGTGGACGAACGTGAATGGGTACGTCCTTACGAACGTTTATCACTTTGAGTTTGAAAATGAGTCGTATTCAGATAGGTATTGTATCTGGTTTATATATCCAAATAGTATCAGATACATTATCTATAATTTTTCATTTATTACGTCATCGATACATCATCTATATTTCATTCATTTAATTTAACAGTTAATGTTCGTGATTTGATTTGAATCCGCCTCGACATGCATGTGCCAGATGTTGATACAGATTGTTATTATTACCTCAACATAACTAAATTACGCTACCTATCCTGTACAACTCCAATAGCACCATATTTTCTAAATCTGTTGCTTGCATGTAGTTTAACTTTCATTGAAACTTGGGAATGGCTGGTAGAGACAGTTTTCCCTCTTTATATTTCATTAATTCATTTTCTCATGAGAATATAATTATTACTTACATTTCGTTGCAGGATGACTAAATGCAGAAGTATGATTAATGGCAGACAATTTAAACGGTAAAAAAAATAAAAATCAGTCGTATAGTAACGTCATGGTAGAGAAATGAAACGCGATGCAAAGGATACATCGCACTATCAATCGATGATGTGGGAAAAAATCTCGAGACAAAAATGTATTTGTAATCGATGTCGAGTCACGAACAGCTGAATCAACGATCATAATTGTTCCGATAATAACAATTGCCGAGTCGATGACCATTGTCTGCTCAACCAGCTGTGATCAATCAATCAATACTCATTTACATGGTTTTCATATCATTATTAGATGCTCTAATTTTAGTCAGGACAATCATTATTTTTCTCGTTGATACTAAATGCAAACGCTCATTGACATTTATCTTCAATTTCTTATGAATAGCATTACAAATCGTCCGAGCAGTTATGCGAATTCTGAAAATATTTTTAATGTTATTCAGAAGTACTATTCAACGTTTTTGAAGGGTATCTTGAAAAGCATAATTTTCAGCTCGAATTTTTTTTCCTCTCATCAGATACTCCGGTTTTACAAGTCCGGAGCTATTAGTTTTACCGACAAAGCTTAGAATTTCTCATTGCCAGTCGCCTAAGAGTGAGTAAATATTTAATAATCGTTCTTGTATCGTACAAAACCTACGACCGAGATGGTGCAATGTAATGAATCTAACGTAATGAAAATTCTCCGAAATTTGTACATTTGAATTTTGCGATCGACTCGACTTGTAGCGTAACGAGCCCAGTTCGCTTTTTTCGGCCAATGACGTTACTCATAGACGGGAGAACTGTATTCGCTACGCTTTTTCTTGTTCGAAAACGTGGCGAGCCGATCGATGTTTTGTAAATTATTTCATAAACGAATTTCTCTTAAGTTTATCGCGTGCGCTAGGTGGAAATAATAAACACAATAATATTTACGTTTGGCATTGCAAAATGCGTGATTATAGCTCTAGTCCCGGGTTGGTTTTTCAATATCCTTAGCGTAAAAAAATAATCTTGGAAGCTTAGATCATAAATAGGATAAAGTATTGACATAAGTGAGCAAAGCGAGGAGATAAGCTGGAAGCAAAAGACAAAAGCGCAAGAGGAACGAGAAAAAAATTCACTTCCACTGTCAACTGCGCTGCGACTGCAAAAAAATCTTCAGAATTAATGCATAATCGTTCGTGGCGCACAGAAATTGATTGTTTGATTTACCTTTGAGACCGATAAACGGTACGACGTATTGAAAATTATTTTCACCACAACGTGGGTTGAATTTTGGTAACAACGATTGGTAACAACAGCAAATCGTCTGGATTTGCGAGAACGAAATTTTTGATCCTTCGGAATAAAATCACGAAATATATGGCTACGCTCTGATCACAGTACTTTTAGAACATTTTTGTACAGCAAAAATGTTTTTTAATTCAGTTTTTTTCTATCGAACTGGAAATGATTTGACTGAAATGGCATGGCTTTAGATTTGTAACGACATTTGGTGGATTTCAGTTTGTAGAAAAACTGTTAATAAGATTTGGAACAGATGGAAAGTTGAACATTTAAGACAATGCAAATTAAGTATAAATCCGTGTGATATTGGGAACGAAATTAAATAATAATAGGAAATTTTGATCCTAATAAAAATTTGAATGATCAGTCATTAAGAAAATAATATTAAACTTATAATATGCACCTATAGTATTATTACTATTATTAATATTTAGTAATAGGACTCCGCATGGGCTGGATTCTGCCGCGGAAAATTCCGGAATTTTCGTACATAGTTTCATATGCGACAACGATACATTTCATATGACTTTCAGCAAGACACGATTAGTCGTGATGAAAATGCACAAGTGAGGCTGCACTGGTTCAACAAAAAACAAAGCAACAATTCCAATTTTATACTTTTTGCATTTAAAGGTAATTTTGTCGAATCATAGGAACATAAGGACGCATTCGATTTTACTGAAAGTAAATTATGCATTGCTGTAACGAGTCATACGGAAAAGACATGTTATTTATTATTACGGTGCTATATCCATTCCCGGTATGATGCGATAGACTGCCGAAAGAAGAAAAAAAAACACGACAATTAATCAGCTCGCAATTTGTACAATTATTTTTTTACACTTCACTTAAGTATATATACGACTAAGTAGTTGCCTTGTGAATTCAACGTGGAAAATTGAAAAAAAAAATCTCTTTTTGGAGAGCAAACAGAATTTCACGGGAGAGTCAGCTGTTTTGGAAGCACTTACTTCGGAGAGAAAACAACGGAAATTCCATCGAATAATGAACATTTTTCGCTCTCTTGAACTGTTCACTTTTTTAATCAATTCAATGGTTCTCAGATGTCTTGAGGACTCCATGGAAGTCCGTAGTAAAAATTTTAAACGACCCCAAAGGTGCCAAAATTGTCGTGCATAATGTTTTATAAAGCAGCTAATGTTTATAATAGCAGCTCGTTTGGCCTCGTTAATTCAAGGAAACAACATAGTTCTTCAAATACCATTCCAATTGCTATTTTTGAAGTATTTTTGACTTTTTCTACAACAATGAGGAACAACTGAATTCGTAAATATGCGAATGAATTATTAGCAGTTGTCCGAGTCACCAGCAGAAATTTATTTGTGATCAGAATTCCTGTTCTCATCATTTTCAGTCGCTTTTTGTGCCTCTACCAAATACGCAATGCTACATTTTGGATGCTAGAAAATAATTGCTGGCATATTTCTGCTGCAACCTCAGTTTATGTGCGAGGATACATTGTTTCTAAGCCACTAGCACAGTTCTAAGTTAAATACATGACAAAATAGTTTTATTTTACTGCAGAATAATTTTTATGATCGTATTGAAAATGTTTTGTTCATTATTTTTCCTAATTGTATTTACATGGTAGCGGACAATTTGAATTTTTGATGGTGCGATACGATTGTTCCTAATTCAGAATCTAATTCTTCTGGAATCATTTACTTTCTACGATGCTAATGTCATGTAACCCATGATTTCGGTACCGTTATAGTGAATTCGTTAAATTCGTCCTTGTGCTCAACTGTAGACCGTAGAAAAACGAATACTCGATCATATTATTTATGATACTGCGCTATGAACGATCGTGGATCACCGTAGTTTGTCGTGTAGTGATGTCTCTTTGTATCAAACGTATATCGTAAATGTATTTCATCTGTAAAACATTTCTACTAAAAAAAATTTAGAACAAAAAATAAAAAAATAGACTTCTTTCGTCACTTGCCAATTAACATCTATCAAAAAATACAGTCACCCGAACCTTTTGTCTACGATGTCATCATTTAGAGAATTTTTTCCATTTCGACGGATAGAAGTTGGTGAACTTGTGATTGTTTTTGTTTTTTAAATAACTCAGCTGCAATGTGTGTTTTTGTGAACCTTTTTCTAAACTCGACCAAGACCTTGTCTGCCAAGATTTACGAAAATTACACGCTTGCTCGCAACATGTCAAGTAGAAGATTTATTATGATAAAATTGATATTGATTGAAAGCAATCACATATATTAGTAATGTATGTATAACATATTATAGGCGAAATGTGAATATCAATGGAATGATCTCGCGTCAACTGCAGTGGCCAACTCTGTCCCTTGGGATTAATCTCAGTTCGGAACCATGTTTCAGGAAAACATTACCTGGAACAAAACGGCAAAATTTAATAGGAAGCAATGTTTAATCAACAAAAATGAAACTCAAACGTAATTTTTGATGCAACAAATTTTAGTTCAAAGTTAATTGATAATTTTTGTTTCGAAATCTCGGGCTGAGCTTATTGACATAGGAAAAAATGTACCAGCCGTCTGTTGCGGGTTTATACCGACACCATCATCTGTAATAATTGCGGATGTGGCAGGTGCAACTTTGAATTCTTCTGCGGCGAATTTTAGAACAGCAGTGAACGGAGTGTTGTCCGGTACGCATAATCTAAAACAGAAAGCATGTTTTCAACGTTAACAGATTACCGGGTATTAGTGCCCGCATCAGAATACCGTTAGTCCGAACGAAAATAATCTACAATTCTCGTTCCAGTCTCTATTCTCAATTTGCATTTGTTATGAATGAACCGAATCGCCCAAGCAAGTACTTTTTGCCCAATTAAAATTATTCGAAGAAAGAAGAATGTCGACCAATTAAGAGACGCATATACCTTGAGGTCAGAATGAAGCTGAATAAATATGAAACAATAATCAATTGGGATCAAAATAATTTAATTAGCACATAATTCATACAAATGAAAAAGTGTTAACTCGCAACGGATAAGGCTTCTTCGATACTTTTCCAAATACTCGAATTATTACATAGATTCTTACCAACTTGTAATCTATCATTAACTTCGTCCGCTATAACAGCCGGACCATTTGAAAAAAGTTTGAAATACTTCAACAAATCATCATATTCAAACTTAAGTTCAGATTTCCAAGTTTGTTTTTCTTGGTGCATACTTCTACCAAGGTAAAATACAGCATCTATTAATGAAACGCGGAACGTTTCATCGCTGTTTAAAATTTTGTAAAATGAATTTTCGTTTATCAACAACAAACTCGAAATGAACAAAATATCGTACGAGTTTGTTTTCGCAACAAAGCATTTCATCATAATCGACTTTACTTCGCTACTTGGCGCTAGTTCTAGAAAGATGTTGACAGGTTTGAAAATATTTCCCGAAGATAAAATATTATTGACACAATTGAATACATTGTCACGCTTTCCAATGTTAACATCATCTTCCCACGATTCGATTAACACTTGTTGATCAATCACTGAATCGTTTATTCCTAAATTTCTCAAACATGATATTGTTACATTATCCGTTATAGATTGGACCAATAACTTCTCAATAAACTCGTGGAGCCTAATTACCCCACAGGATTGAATGTATAAATTTAAAAGCTGATCAATAACACTAGTCCTAATGGTTATACTCTTCAGATAAACCTCTAACAATTTATCACAAGCTTTTTCTAGCGCAGAACAATTGTGAAACTGTTTTCGATTTTTCAATTTCCACCAATGATGCAAGTGTCCTTGAAAAATGTCCAACTTTCCTTCCTCTCGTGCTCTCATAATGGTTAATTCAACAAATCGAGAATATTCGAATGCATCTGATAAATTATCTACATCGATGCATTTTATCATGTGTAAATTCTCTATAAGTGCAAGGTATCTATCAAAAGTTTTGAAAATTTGAAACAAATCCGACTCACTAGCATCATCTCTATGTTCTGTTTTTGCTTCAGAATGAATCATCATCAAACAATATCGTGTTTCGTAACTTAATAGACTTGTAAAGAGTAATCAGGTAGATCACGTTTCCTAATCTCAGATGCTTAACGTTTTGCCATTATCCATGTTAAGTAATATCCATAATATAGCGAATGGTAAGGCCGCAACTCCGAGATGCATACGTTTACGCTTATGTTGATAATCCTCTATAATTTCAGAATCAAAAGTGCAATTTTTCGATTCAATTGAGGTACATGTCATGTGTCGAGAAAAAATTAATCGAACGACGTATTGCTTTAAACTTACACTTTAAAAGGTAATTTTGGATCTGATGTAAGAGTAATTTTAAATGTGACCTTGGACCTGAAAATAAAACACAATTTATGAATTACTTGACAGCATTCTTGTAACATATGTTTCGCTGTGCTCGGTAAATTTTACCTCGAAAAATGTATACTTGCGGAGCAATCACGATTAAACTAAATAAAAATAGAAATCTACTTACGCCATTATTATTTATGTATACAAGAAATTGATGGCGATTATATTTTACTGGCAGATGATTAACAATGGATAACCTCCACAGGTTTGACTAATCGAAGTTGTAGTGGAATATAATGAAATATGGAAATTGTGGAATGAAATAGTGAGAGCCTCGAATATTTGATTGCGCATACTGCACTACGCAGGCACTTTACGACTAGCGGCGACGCCGTTCCGTAGCGACGCCAGACGGCGGTCATATACATATACTACCCCCATCCCACGAGTTGAACAATCGACCTCGAGCAATCAGTACGTCTTTCGTTCGTTCTCAAACAGTTGTCGAGCGCGATTCGTAGAAAATTGGACAAATCTACCTTCTTCGTCGCGATATCGAAACAATCCGTGACAAGTTCCTAGAATGAAATCTTAAGAGCTTCGCGTTCGTACCGCTAGGTGTCGATCGTGGACATCTGTAGTCGCTCAGGAACTCAAGCGATATGCAGTACATGTAGTATTAATTATGTAGTACTGGGATTCAGCTTCCTGGCGAGAGTGGTAAATAGTAAACCGCAAACTCACGCAAGGCTAACTCCCGTACTCCTGTGAAATCGCTTCGCGCACACACGTCGATTCTTTGGATCTGCAAAAAGGAATTTCATCAACGAATGCGCGAGTTTGGACGTGGAAACAACCAATTCGTTAATTTGGAATACCGGGCCTTGAAGACGTAGCATCGACATAACAGAACGAAGGTGAGCTGGAAGTAAGATTATTTGACAAACATGTTTTTTTCCTTCATAATTTGACTGGATTTTTTTTCGATCAACAGTAGTAGTGGACCTAGAACCTCGCAAATATGCATATCTAACTAAGACCGAAATATTCGTCTCGTCAAATTAATTCCCGCACGGCGCCATTCATATATCACTCGTATCAGAATTGATTATTCATAACCTTCCGTGCCCACCTATGTTTTTGCCCCAAAAATGTTACAGTTTAAATAGTCTAGGTATTCCATTATAAAGTGATAAGCTCGTGGCTTACATTATCTGATGAAACTCAGATAGAAATTCTCAAGGTAATGTAATATGTCGACGCACGTTACTTTGGAATTATTTATTATTCATGCTTCACTCAATCTTTTTTCTTTACGATCCCAGTCTCAAAGTCGAAGGATGCAAAAATAATAAAGTACATACTAAAATCTTTGTAAAAAGTTGTCCAGTTTTATTTCTGTTAAAATCCTATGCTGCTTTCTCCTGGTTTGAATTGAATTATTCTTCACTTGGCCTTTGAATACTAGAGGATTTGATGATTATTTAAACATTCACCACTTTCCCCCAATGATTAATCCCTGGTTGAGTATTTCTGAAAACTGGTTTTCTTAATGACATCATTTACATATCATATTACACTATCGGCTTTAAATATCTGCTTGATAAAAATTGTTGCCAAACATACCTTTGATGAGTGTTTTCATTTTATGTACAATTCAAAAACTTTATTAAATTATTTCCCACTCTACGGGCCAGTAATCTTCTACGTTCGTGAAAAATTTTATTTAGTTGTATGTGCAGTAGTTTATCATCTATTTATAGGTATTTCCAATTAGTCAAAAATGGCAGATACAACCAGTGAAGGTTCCACTTATTCCACCACAAATCAACCCAAAGGCTGGGAAGTATTGAAGCAACATGTCATCGCGAATAAAATTCCCGTCGGTTTGTGGGCAACTAGAATTTTCACTATTCTCTTTACCATTGGTTATCTCATTCCAGTATTTGGGTAAGTAGACTTAAACACTTTGATTTTATTGATTTAATTGTACAGCTGATCAAATCCAAGTTTCTTGCAATTCTTATTACAAAATGTTTTTAAGAAAACGTATTAAATAAATATATTCCATCTTATCTGAACTGGTGAGTGGAGGTGGATCCACAGACGTGTAAATGATTCACTTATATCATTACATGTTATTAAAAAGTGGGAGAATCCAAATAGATTCACTGCATTTATAATCTGACATTAAGATGTCGCGCTTTCAAATCTGCACTTCCGTTTGGAATTTCATTAAAGATCTTTGGATTGTAACTTCACATTATACAAACCTTTTGTATTCGAGTGGATTAATCACATTTCTATTTCCATCAGAAATCCTTACAATGCATACTATAAAGTGCTGATGAGTAACGCTGCTACCAGTGCTCTTCGACTGCATCAACGAGTCCCTCGTGTTCAACTCAGCAGGGAATTTTTGACATTATTAATTTTAGAAGACTCCTGTCATTATTTATTCTATTCGTTGATATTCCTCTACGTTGCCCCGGCATCATGTATCCTTTTCAAAAATGGATGGACGAATGAACAACATCCGGCTTGATTATTCCTTAACATTCATGATAGTGGTCCTCGTGCCAATTGTACTATTTGCAATTCTTCATTCGGCGAGCTATTCGTTGACTCTCTTGGATGTGAGTACCAACTTTTCAACAAAGCAAAAACCTATTGTCTGTTCGTATGATTGAAAATCGTTTTTCTATCACGAGTCAATGATTTTAAACCATGCAATTGTGTTTTTTAGTGCTTAGGCCAAAACCGCTGGTGGGGAGCTAGACTTTCGATTTCTTTGGTCGAGTTTCAGTCTAGAACAATTCTTCGGCTTTGTTCGTTCTGCGAAATTATGCTCTTGCCATACACGATATTCCTGATTATCTCGTAAGTAAACACTCGTAGATCATTATGAGAAAAATCTTTAATTCTATTTTATGTATAATTCTTCTTTGGTTGCAGTGGACGAGCCGGTCTTCTAACACCATTTATTTACTATCAATTCTTGGCTTTGCGTTTGTCATCGAGACGCAATCCTTTCACTCGTAACTTGTTCTTAGAGATCAGTAATTCTTTAGCAGCCTTGTCGAACAAACCTGGAATGCCAGATATTCTTCGGAAAGCGATTGGCCTGTTGGTAACGCTGACGCACAAAATGTTGCACACGCCTCAGTAATAATGACCTGAATTTTATCATCGAAGCTTTGACATAATATTCCTCGCATCTTTAGTGCGAAAAATGATCAATAAAATTGCAGCATTTATTGAATTGTCAGCGGTGAAAATGAAAATGGTCGACATATTTCTCAAGCAAATGATTTCTTATGTACATAGGAAGGCATCAATAACTATCACAGTGTGAGGAACGATTCCAATGTAATTAAATTGACAATTTTTGATTCGGGGTTGAACAAATATTTACGGTGAAGAGAAACGAAATTTAATGGCGACTGAAAAATTGCTTTTCAAGTTTTTTTTTTATATAAGTTCTGCGTTTTCAAAGGTAGACAATTTATTCGTGTGCTAATACCGTACTAATCACGATGACCAACACGATCATTAAAATAAATTAATCGCAAGAATTTCAGAATTTCTGTCGTATTTTTCGAAAATACTTGTTTTCACAAGATCTTTTTCAAGATCAATTTTGTTATTAGAGTTATATTATGACGTTATGCATTCCATGATGCTGGTGCATCTTTAAATCGCGAATGTTATCATATTCTTGTTATCTCTTTGTTCATACAGTATTAGTGGTGATTTCATCAACCCGATTGATTGACCTCACTGAAAAATATATATCAATGATGCAACGAATTTCCACGAATCCTCGGAAAATCTCTGAATATTCAATGGGTGATGAATGTTGAAAAACTTCTGCCAATAATTTCGAACATCTCGGTCAGTTTTGAAAAGTTCTATCGAAGATCATGTTTTTCTCGCGAATTTTTCTTCACGTTGAATTTTATTTCTGTATCATTAACTGGGAACGTAAGTTCTGCACGGTATAATTAAACTGACAACGTTGAGGGTGGTCATTACATAACGGTAACTCAATGGCAGTAAACGCGCTGCAATATCGCGCGCTGTAAACAAGATATTGTAAATTGGCATTTGCAATTCTTCTGAAAAAATAAAATGACATAAAATTACAAGTACGGAAAATACGTATCACTATTGTATTACTGCAGAGTATGAACAAAAAATCATTCTGGTAATACGAATTTAAAGTTAACATCCTGTGTTATAAATTTAACATATTTATATGCAATTTAATAATTATTTATGTACAATGTAAGAGTTTCTTATTATAACTAAACAATGATATCCTAGCACGTTTCACGATATTAACCCGGGCATATGGGAAATCGGAAAATCATTGAAATATTGATGAAATCTTTATTCGATGGGTGAAATAATTCATGTAAAAAATAATCAATTTGCCCCAATTTCTCGTTTTGTTATTTTATACAATTTGGTTTGATCACAAGGATGTATATTGTACGATTGCATGCGATTCGTTATATCGCCAACAAGATTTGTAGAAAAAAATTGAACCCTACTCACCTTTAGTTGTGCAATTTTTCAATAACTTCGAACAAAAACTGATATACGCACGTTACGAATGAATTTGCGTGTGAAATTCGAAAACTGGATGACTTGAGCGCATACTATTATAAGGAATTTTAAATGAATGTACGTTCATATGACAGTATTCAATACATTATGGTCTATGGATATTTCATATAAAACTTGAGGAAAACAGTTTATCAGCTATTTTTCAGTCGTTGAGCAACGCTTGCGAGATGATTTCCTGTATTTTCCATGATAACCATCGTAGTCATTCTGCTGTTTCAAAGCATTTTATCATTTTACATTGAACAGCTATATCTATATGCAAAGATTCAATTTGAGTTATGATCGAATTAACGTTTCTACGTTCGAATTTGCAGACAAAATAGGTACCGAGAATTTAAAGAAATTTTCATTTGTTTCAATGTTATCATCATTTACTTGAAATTTATGACCACATAAACAGATTACCAAAGTTTTTGCGATTCTGGCATCATCGTGAGTAAAAAATTGTTTTTCTGTCGACTCTTATTCATAGAGGACGCGTACTTAGATCGCGTTGATCACATCATTCGTTGATCATAACATTCACCACACATCAACCTTTGGCCTAGCAATGCTGTCCCAGAACTACTATTAGCATACAAACGTACATGTCTCAAACGCGATCGACACTTGGTACGATTGGAAATGTCGTGACGTTGAAATTAAAAAACGTAAAGGCTTGAAAATTAAGTACATCGATCAGAAAGTCCTACGTAATGTTACCGACAATGAGTGAAACATGTTCTTTTCTAAGATGTTCAGAATATGTTATCCAGTTTTTATTATTGTTAAATGAACATAGCCATTTCAACATGATTGAGCATGAAAGTTGTACATACACAACACGCAATTCATTTGATTGTAATTGCTTCAGTTAGTTAGCTTCAATCCTTTAGTTCCTTCAGAAAGAAACTGCTGAAATTAATCCATTCCATTTACTTGTAGATCATGTTTCCTGTTAAAAATACATTTCGCTTCCGATAGGTACGTCGGACGAATGAATATGTACGATCATTAGGATAAAACTCCGTGAAAGCAGTTTTATCAATCGTTCTGTAGCACATCGTATGGTATTTTCTCGTAATTTTTTTAATTCAAATAATTGCCATCGTGTTGTGAAACATTTATAACGCAGTTGCATACTGATCAGTGCACAAGGTCGAGTTACATGTATTTCGCGTAATACGTGCTCAAGTTTCAGCGGTTGAACCTGACTCGATTTTAATGTCTCTGAATCTGATTGATACGATTATCATTACACGGCATTTTGTCACTGCAATGTTCATCTATTCGTATCAGTTTCGTGTACGTATGTTACGTCGCAACAATGAAAAATTAATTGGTATTTTCGAAAGCAAAAGCGAGTGTGGTACCAGTGTATATCCTATTGAAATATGAAATGATATACGTTATGTAAATGCCAGTTATCTCGTTGAGATGAGAAAATGACGTGGTAGAAATCGATACCACTCGAGCCACATAGGTGATATTTATGCATATCACCGCGATATCGTATCGACGTACAAGATCGTTTCTCAAAGTTTCTCGAATTCAAAACGCCGGTCTACGTAATCGACCTCTGTTCGTGGATCGGACCAATCGTACGCATTCTCGTAAACACAATTTGTGTCGTGGTAGGAGAGCGTTAAGCTACGCCGGTCGGCTGAACGCGCCGCGCCTACTCGTTCGTACTACAGTGACGAGGTAACACATCGATTCGTGACGAAAATATCATTTCAACGTCGGATAAACTTATACTGACACAATGGCAGACGCAATAATGAATCAAGAAGTCTTCAAAGTGTTCGGATTCTGGAGCAGCGTACTCGTAGTCAAGATGCTAGGCATGTCGTTACTGACCAGTCGCCAACGCATGCGTAAACAGGCAAGTGTATCCCTGAGCTAAAATTAACAATTATCCTGACGCAGCACATTTTCATTATGCTCGGTCATGGTCAGCCTGGTACAAAGTCACGCTACGTGTAGCATGTTCTTTTCTCCCCAAAGATATAGTCGTTTCAAGATTATCGCCCAAACTTACTTGTGACTCGCTTTGTTCTTGATGATTGGTGTACTTCTACGATGTTGCCCTATACTTTCGACACGGTCAATGTCCCAGACTAAAGTACAGATTTTAAAATGCTGACGTAACTTGCGCTGTATCGTACGAATTGCATCACTGAATGCACGGAATGTACACATTATGTTAATTAATAAATTGGTTCGATGCGATTACCCCACCAGTTGTATCAAAGTATAGATGCAACTAAAAAAATTGCGTATCTCATTACGCGTGTTGCGAAGCGGTTGAGCAATCAATTTCTTGCTTTTCAAAAAATCGAAATGCTCCGTTCTTAGTTATCTGGGAATTCGATTAAACTCCCACGGATTCGACTACTGAATAATCGATTGAATATCATTAGAAACTGACCAATTTCGGAAGCATTAGCATCTTTCTGGCTCGATTAACGGATCTGGGATAAGAGCTTTAAGCGTGTGCTTGCGTATTCGAACATGGTATGAAATATCGAGTTATGCAAAATAAACGAGTCGTTGAATACGATAGTAGAATGTTTGAATATCATTGTCATTTCAGTTGCCTGTGCTGTTTTAGTTACGGAAAATATTTACGTTTCAAGTTGCCGGTCGAGTCGTGTGCTTATTTTTTTTCGAACGCGTTTCTTGAATGTTCGCTCGCAGGAATTCAAAGATATAAAACAGAATCTGGTAACGAATATAAGGATGAACATTTTTCACAGACATGTAAATATATTCCTAAGGAAATCGACGAGAAAGGGTGGTAATTCGAGTGTCCCATTTTATTTTCAGATTTTTGCGAACCCGGAAGATGCGAAAATGAACAAAAAGGCCAAAGTAGCTTTTGACGATCCTGACGTGGAACGTGTCCGGAGGGCCCACTTGAACGACCTCGAAAATATAGTTCCCTGGTTTCTGGTGACCTGGGTTTGGTTAGGAACCGGTCCATCCACCTGGCTTGCTACCACATTGATCAGAGGATTTGTACTCGCTCGAGTCGCCCATAGTTTCGTTTACGCGATCGTTCCGATACCACAGCCGGCCAGAGCTTTGGCATTCTTCGTTGGATATGCAATCACTGGCTACATGGCGGTTACCTCGTTGATGCATTATTGGTAGGATAGATGGATCAAAGTTGGGGCGCGAATTTTCTTATAAGTCCCGAGGAACACACCGTTTTATATTCAGATGCAACGACATATTTTTATAATGAATTATTATGTAACGATATGCAGTTTCTTTACGTTTAGAAATGAATCGTTGGCGTATTTTGTGTTCATCATTCCATACAAGATTGAATGCTATCCTATCTTATCACACAGATCCAATAATCCGATAATTTCGTGATTGAGGGGGTTCATCGTCTCTTCGATGAAAACTGATAAATCAATTGCGCATGTCACTGGATATCACGATCTTTGTCATCTCAAGAAAAATCACGAATCTTCTAGAGTCCTTTTAATTTCAAAACATATACTCGTCAGGTGACAACACATCAAACTGGCAATTATAATTAAAAATCGAAATATCGAATCTATTTATTCAAGATGTATTGTCATTATGTATCGTGAATTTTCAAGAATATAATATATTATTGTATATATATTTTTAAAGTGTATTATATATTTAGGATTATGCTCCAAGACAGAAATAAAAACAAAGACTATGTTACAAATTCACATGTTACAAATTCACATAGTCTTATACCTCGCCATTTCTGTATTTGACGATCGCCAAACGGGGAATTCAACTCGCTTCACGATTTTATCAACCTCATTATGAACAAATACGCAAATTGCTCCGAAAAAGATATTTACTACCATAAGAATCCATCACGCTCCCGCCGTCGATTAGATGTTTCTATTGTCGAAAAACAATCGAACAATTCGAAAAAAATGTAGTGGCGCGATCCGCGACGTCGCCGTTGAGTTCTGTTTGACGGAATTACCGTGGCAACGGACTCCGACCAGAAGCGGGAACGCGGCCATTCAGTCACGAGGTCGGCATCGTTGCGACAAAAGGTCGTCGAATCGTGGCTCGTCGTTGGCAAATTTTGGCGGGCTTCACGTCCTTGTTTCGCTCGCTGTTCTCCACTGATAACCGATCGTTTGCAGTTAATCGGCGGAATTAAATTTCGAAATGATGAAATCCCATACGTCGATCCTCGTTTCGGTCAAGGCTCTCTTCATGAAAAATTGTGCGACTTCTTCATGATCCGTTTTCGTGTGTCCGCTGATTGATTGGTATCGGCACAGGTAAGTGTCGCCAGACATTGCCATTACATTGCGAGGAAAGCGCTGGACAATCGATCGTGTCGCTTGGATATGCTTCTCAATCTTGCAGTGAACGGTCGAATTATACCAACGGCATACAACGATTTAAGGCTAAATTCCGAGCTCGATTCTACTTTTCATGTATTGTAGTTTTGCATATATTTTTGAAACATGAAATTTCGGAAAATAAAAAATATATCCCGCAAATTGCGTACGTCGCAACAATAATCGGGTTGAGAAGCAGGGTTTGGAAATAAAACGGATGGACGAGTAATGCTTTGGTGATGCGCGGTCGGCACATGTGTATCACAAATGTGGACATAGATACAGCTTTATCATATTATGATGGTGTTGATCAGATAAAAGTGCGGACAGTGAGATGAGCTCCCGAAAGGTTACTAGTGGTATGTCTCGCCTGTGCGTGGGCGACTCGATCTGCAGTGCCGCTAGCCCATAGTATATCATCAGGCGTCGCAGCGTGTTACCTTGTAAGCTGACCGTAAATATCGCTACAGTCATTGATGCGGTCGATGTAGAACGATTCAGTGATTCGATTATTCCCGACTCCGTTCGTTAATAAATTATGACAGCGTACGTGGCGTACGTGGACTAGCTTAGACGATCGGCATTACGTATAGTTTTCTCGTATTTGTTTGTCAGTCTTTTGCATCAATATTCTCCATAGCGCGTTATCTTTGAACCGGTCCTGAGTGATATTCTAAGCTGCACGGTATAGGTTCACGATACCTAGATTCTACTGATTATTCATGATGACATGCAAGATGTTTATTTTTCCCATCCAAGAATATCTTCCCGTCAGTCATTGTTCTATTTTATTGTCACTTTGGTTTCTAACAGATGACTCTGCCATCTGTATCGCTGATGTTCCGATCTGGAGAGGTTTTTTTGAGTAACTGTAGCAGTACTTGCACAATTACTGCAAACTTTCCTGAGATGATAAAATCCTTCGGGAATACCCGAAACAGTAGAAATATTTGCCGATGTGATAAAAATTCCCAAGGTTATGATATCAAAATCAACCTTAAATTATGGTGCGAAACAGTGTGCGCCAAGCAGGTAGAACAGGAAACAAAAACATGTAGAGCAAAGAGGTTGACGAGATTGATACCAGCGCCTAATGACGGTCACCCCAACATACACGAATTCATTTGGGCGCTGCGTTTCGTTAAATTTGAGTTTCGGTATCCGGAGAACATGATACCCGAAGAGGTAGTCAAAGTTAGCCCCGACGCCTGATGATAGGCAACCCAACATACACGAATTCATTTAAACGCCAAATTTCGCTAATTTTGAGTTCGGGTATCCGGGGAACATAAAAGCCGAAGAGGTAGTCAAAGTTAGCCCCGGCGCCTGATGATAGGCAACCCAACATACACGAATTCATTTAAACGCCAAATTTCGTCAATTCTGAGTTCGGGTATCCGGGGAACATGAACGCCGAAGAGGTAGTCAAAGTTAGCCCCGGCGCCTGATGACAGGCAACCCAACATACACGAATTCATTTAAACGCCCAATTTCGCTAATTTTGAGTTCGGGTATCCGGGGAACATAAAAGCCGAAGAGGTAGTCAAAGTTAGCCCCGGCACCTGATGATAGGCAACCCAACATACACGAATTCATTTAAACGCCAAATTTCGTCAATTCTGAGTTCGGGTATCCGGGGAACATGAACGCCGAAGAGGTAGTCAAAGTTAGCCCCGACGCCTGATGATAGGCAACCCAACATACACGAATTCATTTAAACGCTAAATTTCGCTAATTTTGAGTTCGGGTATCCGGGGAACATAAAAGCCGAAGAGGTAGTCAAAGTTAGCCCCGGCGCCTGATGATAGGCAACCCAACATACACGAATTCATTTAAACGCCAAATTTCGTCAATTCTGAGTTCGGGTATCCGGGGAACATGAACGCCGAAGAGGTAGTCAAAGTTAGCCCCGGCGCCTGATGACAGGCAACCCAACATACACGAATTCATTTAAACGCCCAATTTCGCTAATTTTGAGTTCGGGTATCCGGGGAACATAAAAGCCGAAGAGGTAGTCAAAGTTAGCCCCGGCGCCTGATGATAGGCAACCCAACATACACGAATTCATTTAAACGCCAAATTTCGTCAATTCTGAGTTCGGGTATCCGGGGAACATGAACGCCGAAGAGGTAGTCAAAGTTAGCCCCGGCGCCTGATGACAGGCAACCCAACATACACGAATTCATTTAAACGCCCAATTTCGCTAATTTTGAGTTCGGGTATCCGAAGAACATGAAAGCCGAAGAGGTAGTCAAAGTTAGCCCCGGCGCCTGATGATAGGCAACCCAACATACACGAATTCATTTAAACGCCAAATTTCGTCAATTCTGAGTTCGGGTATCCGGGGAACATAAAAGCCGAAGAGGTAGTCAAAGTTAGCCCCGGCGCCTGATGATAGGCAACCCAACATACACGAATTCATTTAAACGCCAAATTTCGCTAATTTTGAGTTCAGGTATCCGGGGAACATGAAAGCCGAAGAGGTAGTCAAAGTTAGCCCCGGCGCCTGATGATAGGCAACCCAACATACACGAATTCATTTAAACGCCAAATTTCGTCAATTCTGAGTTCAGGTATCCGGGGAACATGAAAGCCGAAGAGGTAGTCAAAGTTAGCCCCGGCGCCTGATGATAGGCAACCCAACATACACGAATTCATTTAAACGCCAAATTTCGCTAATTTTGAGTTCAGGTATCCGGGGAACATGAAAGCCGAAGAGGTAGTCAAAGTTAGCCCCGGCGCCTGATGATAGGCAACCCAACATACACGAATTCATTTAAACGCCAAATTTCGTCAATTCTGAGTTCGGGTATCCGGGGAACATGAACGCCGAAGAGGTAGTCAAAGTTAGCCCCGGCGCCTGATGACAGGCAACCCAACATACACGAATTCATTTAAACGCCAAATTTCGCTAATTTTGAGTTCAGGTATCCGGGGAACATGAAAGCCGAAGAGGTAGTCAAAGTTAGCCCCGGCGCCTGATGATAGGCAACCCAACATACACGAATTCATTTAAACGCCAAATTTCGCTAATTTCGAGTTCAGGTATCCGGGGAACATGAAAGCCGAAGAGGTAGTCAAAGTTAGCCCCGGCGCCTGATGATAGGCAACCCAACATACACGAATTCATTTAAACGCCAAATTTCGCTAATTTTGAGTTCAGGTATCCGGGGAACATGAAAGCCGAAGAGGTAGTCAAAGTTAGCCCCGGCGCCTGATGATAGGCAACCCAACATACACGAATTCATTTAAACGCCAAATTTCGCTAATTTTGAGTTCGGGTATCCGGGGAACATGAAAGCCGAAGAGGTAGTCAAAGTTAGCCCCGGCGCCTGATGATAGGCAACCCAACATACACGAATTCATTTAAACGCCAAATTTCGCTAATTTTGAGTTCGGGTATCCGGGGAACATGAAAGCCGAAGAGGTAGTCAAAGTTAGCGCCGGCGCCTGATGATAGGCAACCCAACATACGCGAATTCATTTAAACGCCAAATTTCGCTAATTTTGAGTTCGGGTATCCGGGTAACATGAAAGCCGAAGAGGTAGTCAAAGTTAGCCCCGGCGCCTGATGATAGGCAACCCAACATACACGAATTCATTTAAACGCCAAATTTCGCTAATTTTGAGTTCGGGTATCCGGGGAACATGAAAGCCGAAGAGGTAGTCAAAGTTAGCCCCGGCGCCTGATGATAGGCAACCCAACATACACGAATTCATTTAAACGCCAAATTTCGCTAATTTTGAGTTCAGGTATCCGGGGAACATGAAAGCCGAAGAGGTAGTCAAAGTTAGCCCCGGCGCCTGATGATAGGCAACCCAACATACACGAATTCATTTAAACGCCAAATTTCGCTAATTTTGAGTTCGGGTATCCGGGGAACATGAAAGCCGAAGAGGTAGTCAAAGTTAGCCCCGGCGCCTGATGATAGGCAACCCAACATACACGAATTCATTTAAACGCCAAATTTCGCTAATTTTGAGTTCAGGTATCCGGGGAACATGAAAGCCGAAGAGGTAGTCAAAGTTAGCCCCGGCGCCTGATGATAGGCAACCCAACATACACGAATTCATTTAAACGCCAAATTTCGCTAATTTTGAGTTCGGGTATCCGGGGAACATGAAAGCCGAAGAGGTAGTCAAAGTTAGCCCCGGCGCCTGATGATAGGCAACCCAACATACACGAATTCATTTAAACGCCAAATTTCGCTAATTCTGAGTTCGGGTATCCGGGGAACATGAAAGCCGAAGAGGTAGTCAAAGTTAGCGCCGGCGCCTGATGATAGGCAACCCAACATACGCGAATTCATTTAAACGCCAAATTTCGCTAATTTTGAGTTCGGGTATCCGGGGAACATGAAAGCCGAAGAGGTAGTCAAAGTTAGCCCCGGCGCCTGATGATAGGCAACCCAACATACACGAATTCATTTAAACGCCAAATTTCGCTAATTCTGAGTTCGGGTATCCGGGGAACATGAAAGCCGAAGAAGTAGTCAAAGTTAGCCCCGGTGCCTGATGATAGGCAACCCAACATACACGAATTCATTTAAACGCCAAATTTCGCTAATTTTGAGTTCGGGTATCCGGGGAACATGAAAGCCGAAGAGGTAGTCAAAGTTAGCGCCGGCGCCTGATGATAGGCAACCCAACATACACGAATTCATTTAAACGCCAAATTTCGCTAATTTTGAGTTCGGGTATCCGGGGAACATGAAAGCCGAAGAAGTAGTCAAAGTTAGCCCCGGTGCCTGATGATAGGCAACCCAACATACACGAATTCATTTAAACGCCAAATTTCGCTAATTTTGAGTTCGGGTATCCGGGGAACATGAAAGCCGAAGAAGTAGTCAAAGTTAGCCCCGGTGCCTGATGATAGGCAACCCAACATACACGAATTCATTTAAACGCCAAATTTCGCTAATTTTGAGTTCGGGTATCCGGGGAACATGAAAGCCGAAGAGGTAGTCAAAGTTAGCCCCGGCGCCTGATGATAGGCAACCCAACATACACGAATTCATTTAAACGCCAAATTTCGCTAATTTTGAGTTCGGGTATCCGGGGAACATGAAAGCCGAAGAGGTAGTCAAAGTTAGCGCCGGCGCCTGATGATAGGCAACCCAACATACACGAATTTCGTTTAAACGTGGCTCTCGTCGCCGCCTCGGTGCGCCGTGATTAGCAATGTGGTATGATTTGAGCGAGTAGGCGTAACCTGTCGTAAAATCTAGCTGCAAAATGAAAATGACCAGTTCGACAATGAATTCTCATTGCTTATAATTTCCGTGAACGCCGTTTCACTCATTCTGCATATAAATCCACGACGGTATATAATTTCTTAACGATCTCAACGAGACCCGGTAAAAGAGCGGTCGTTTCTAACCTGGGACATTTTTGAAAACTCGTGATCCCAATCTTTGCAACAGATTTAAATGTCAGGCGATAAATTTCAAAACTTTCCTCACATTTCCGTGCAGTAATTATTTCACGGGAAGTTGCGATGAGATCACGATTATCGCATGTACGGATATCCACGAATATTCACGTGATCATCGCTGTTCTGGGAATCGCGTTTTAGTGTCAGGGTCACGCCGGAGAGCCGCCGATTTTTTTTCAAAGGGCTGGAAAGGGCTCGTCGAAGTGGTCAGACTCTCGTCTGTCTACCCAGGTGGCCTTGGTCGAAATAGGTCTCGTTGTTCTTGCGTCGTTTCCTCGGCAGTTCCCGCGTGCATCGAGCGAATCGCAAAACTCATATCGGCGTCCTTCGACGCGTGTGCCGCCGCCTGCGAATTTGTGTCTGAAAGAAAACATGGCAGACGATGACATCATTCGGTGAAAATGCACTCGTACGTAACTACTCTGTTGCTTCGTCGGCGACGCCACGCGAACTTGGCGCGGTGTGTTTAAAAAATGAGATTCTCATCGTATCACTCTGAATCGAGTACGCAGCTATTGAGCTGAACATCTGTCGCACGAAATAATATCTGGCAGCAATCACGAATATCAAACCACTGCAGATTCGGAAAGTAACGAAATCGAGATCTCCAACGAGGATCGTCGGTATCTCACGTGACGTCCAAACTTGGGCAGCTCTGGACATCGATGCTTTACCACGCTTGATGTCACAGAAAAATATATTAGCCCAAGGTATACAATAACATCCTGGATTTACTCATTTCTGGAAGTTGGTCGATAAGCTTTGAATATGCAAGTCAGCAAGTGCGGTATGTTGTCGAAGCCCTAACAAAGTTGTCGGGTCATGAGAATGAATATGATTGTTTTGCCAGAAACATGCTCCATTACCCAAAATAGTATCGATGGACTTATTACGTACATTCATCGCGGCTTATGGGTACACTTTACGGTAATGAGACGACCGTATCTTTCTTGAGAAGAATGCTTCTCGATAACGCACGTTCCGTTAGGTACGTTTGATATTTCGAAACGAACGATTTCAAATTCGGATGTTACATCGGTGTTTGCTAGACAGAACCGGTCCAGCCGAAAAAACGTCTAGGACGCGATATTTTTTCCGTTATCCCCAATGGTCGAGTGCTGTTCGAAGAATGCGCCGACGTGGGCGTCCCTTTGCAATGGAACTCCGCAAACTTTTCATGGGGTTCGGAGATGATTCTCGCCCGAAGAAATACACGGGAACGTAGAGCGGTTCGCGATTCTGAATCGCGAAGTTTCAATACCTAAATCTTCACACCGGCTCGATCGAGGACGAATATTTGCGGTGAATCGGTGAAAATCAGTCGCGTTCGCCGGCACGATGGTTCCGAGGAATTAAAAAAAAAATCGAGACGACTGCCGACGCCGATGAAAATACAGGAGCAGCTTGGTTTTGAAAATAGAATACCTACATGCCTTTCTTGTATTATAACAGCGAAGGTCATTGTCATTATCATTACGTTCGTTCAATTCGTTTCAGCGTTAAACGTAATTGTACAAATTGGAGATGACGTTTAATTCTAACGACATAAATCTCGGTCATAGCCCGTCGAATGACAGCTTCATCTGCGACATAATTGAGTAGCCAGTGCTAGACTGCGTCGAGTTGGTCGTAGAGATATCGCACTCAAGCACAACGTGTACCGTCGAAATGATTGAGATCTCGAAACGGAAGCGTGTGATCGGCATTCTCCTGAATTTTCGGGCATACGATGGAATCCCGTTGAATTCGGATCGACTGCAGCAATAAAAAAAGGACAATACGCAGAGACTAGAACCTTCTCAGATCCTCGACTCGTGGCGGAACTGAAAATAGCGAGAACGCCGGCGATGAACGAGCGAAAGATCAAAACTTGAAGTGGACAATAAGCGTAAATAACAGTGTATCCCCCTATAGGTGTATATTCGAACGAAGAGACGTGGGCACGATCAAGTGTCGCACGAATGACCATAAATGGTTTTAATGACGGATGACTTCACGCAGCTGGAATAGAATCGGCGAACAGCGGTTCTCATTAGGTTTGCAAATATTAGCCCACACGTCGTTTTACTGCGATGCAACGAGCTTCGTCGCGCGTCATTCGGACCAGAGTCGCTGAAACGAGTCGAATCAGGATGAATTCCTATTAACGAACCGCTTCCAAGATTCATACATTATTCGAATCTCGAAACGAGGACGAACAGGTCTCGTTCGTCCAAAGATGGTCGACGCAATGCCGGTGCTCCAAATGGCGCGTCGAATTTCACCACGGCGACGTGAATTGACACCGGGTGGTATCCAAATCGGGGGATTCGACGTTTTCGGTGGAAAAAAAAACTTCCGTTTCTGTCTCGATCGATGCATGCCATGCCCTGGATACGAAATGAAAAGTTGTCCCCGTCGATGTACTTAACTTCGGATTCGACGGACCACGCGATACCGCAACGTGCCGCGAGATTCCAGTTAAACCTGACGCCGCAGCAAATTTCTCGGGATTCGTATTCCTTCGGCGTAGTATTGCACAATTATCTAGCTAGCCTCCCGGGCGATTTCAAACGAGGCTGCGAATAATCTCGATAAATGAAATGTATGTCGCGCAAAGAAAGAAAAAAAAATCATCCGCGTCGAGGGCTCCCCGTGTTCCTCCAGACAGTGAAAACCATAGCTTTCCCGACGCGCGACATATTCACCTCTGAGAAAGCAACGAGGTCATTCGGGTTTCCGGGGATTGACCTATCGTAGATGGAAAATAGCCTGAGCCTACAACCACCGAGCGATCGCATTTTCGAGGTGACGAACGTACGCGGCTACCACGACCCGCGGAGGAAACGAAATATCGCGCGCGTTGGCCCACGAGAAATGAACATTTTCAAGCAAGTACGACAGCTCGCGCCTCGTAACGAAGGAATCACGCCCCGTCGCGAAATATCCTCTCGAGTTTCGTTCCAACGCGAGGTCAACACCGTTGTCATTGATATCGTTAATGATACAATAATATACGCGACTATAATAAACATGGCACGACGAGGAGATGATTCATCCGGCAGATTATTCCAGCAACGAATGATCCTTCGTTCCTCCCCGACACTGTCTGTATCCGCGAGATGACCTTTTACTCGTCGCGTAGGTACGGCGAAAACAATGCGTCTCGCGTATAGGTACGCCCACGCATCGTTCGCGGACCACCGGAACAAAGAGACGGGGAAACGAGGAAAAAGCGAAGAAGCGCCGATAACCGTGCGCCCGAGAGCGCGCGCGAGTGATAATAATTCATCTCGAAGAGGTCTCCCCGCGATTCGAATTCTTATCGAGCGATTCGTCCAGGTCGCATGCGAGGTGGGAAGGTCTTCGTTAAAGGAACAACGAGGTCTGCGTCGCCGACCGGTTCGCCTACAGACTCCCAACGCGGTTCCCCGTCACGTTCACCAAATACGGATCGGCCAGGGACTACGAAGTAACTACAACGCGGTACACCGCGAGGACAGCGTATATAGCCCAGAAACCCACACGCGTCAGGGACTGATATTCCTTTTTCTGGAACTCGCGACCGATCGGGTCGTACGAATTCACGCCATAAATAAAACGAGTCCCCGCCTTTAGACGTTGCGTCACGATGACGGACCCCATTATCGTTGGGTACTTTTTCACGCAACGGTTTATAAGTTTATAAGCTACATCATTTTCTACCATGAACAGGGAAGCGGCGTTCCGCTACTCCAACTCGGGATATCCGCATATATTCTTCGAATCGAAACTATTTTTCATCCATATCATTTTTTATTCGACAATTTTTACAACAATAAAAGCCATCGTCAAAATGTAGATGTAACGTCGTCTATTATTTATATATTAACAAAACTTTCCAAACGAAGGAGATTGGTGAAAAGTTAATCGTTGCAAGATCCCATCGAACCACGTAGCTTCCCGAAGTTTTCCTGGTTCCACGCCACTTCACGACGACCTCGGTGGACCTCGGTAGGGATGGGGGATGTTCGTTTTACATCACTTCGAAGTGAACGTCGCCGGACCTTCTTTCCTGAAAATAAAATAAAAAAGATCGTTGAAACACCATGCACATTCGTGATTATAAACAACGAGATGTAAAAAATTACAGACGAATATATCGCACGACACGCGAAGGTCGTTCGGCGTTTGTTGAAACAATGAAATCGTAAATCACGACGAGCGTCGAAACGAAGTGCTGATGAGGGTAACCGAGGCAACGCGGAGCAGCACGACGTTGCCGATAATTCTAACGGCGATGATACGCGTATCTCGTACTCGCTCTAATGAATTCGAAAAACTGCTAATCACGCGCGGATGTGATCTACTGCTACTTCGACGGGGTTGCATCCAGTGAGTTTCAAGAATCGCGGTATATTTTTCAACGCCATACTAATAATAAGACTCGCGTCTCTATTCGAAATGTATTTTCGCCGGGGCAGGTTCGATGAGACTTGAAAAAAATTAACGGCGGTGACAAAAACGCGAGTGAAGTTGATAAATGTTGAAACTCGTTTCTCCTCATTGTTACCTTGTGAAAATATTGACGGAGGATCTCGAGTCAATAATAGATTTCGTTAAACGTAGCCGACTCTCGCGAACGACCGTGTGTCAATTTGCGCTGAATATTGTAAAAATATCGCCACGGCGCGCCGGGTACATTATCAGCGTTTCCTGGGAGCGGAAACCGCGTGATTTGGATTCTGTTATTTTCGTTGACTCGAACAATGAGAATAATTTGTACCGTTATTCGGTCAGGAAGATTTTAAGACCGAGATAGAAAGATGTTGCGGGTAAATTCACGCGTAGGTTTGACGAGCGACGCTCGCGTATCGGGTCGGAAATTACCGTAGTCCGCGAGGAATACGTAACTTTAAACGGAGAAACACGTTCATAAGTGCGAAATAACTTTTCGTGAAGATGTAAAAAAAAAATCATTCTAATATCCAGCCATAATCGTTCGCGGCACGAAGCCTCGCAGCGGCGCATCCAATTATTTTATACAATTCCGTTGAAAAACAGTTTTTCTCTATCTCTGCAGGGAAATTATTTATCACGAGTAAGATATAACCCCACCGTCGAACAATTCGTTCGAATTCCATTTCATGCATCCGTGATTAACGACATCGTATCATCGTTGCGCAATCAACGCGAGACGAACTCGTCATCCGTTAACAAGAATCTGTAATAAAAAAAATCTACTTGTTTGGTCAGCGAGACTCTGTGAAAGCCGCAACAACTACGTATCGATACCGTTTTTCTCCGATGATTCACCGGTTGGACGAGCAAACGAATCTAATATACGTTTTTACCCAGATCGAATCTCTCCGGACGATAGTCGAAGGGACCTCGTCGCCAAAAACCCAACCTACGTTTTTTTCGGTATTTTGGGAAATTGTTAGAATCACTACCGATAATAATCTATCGTCTTACCGAGGCATCGTTCGTCCGCGGAACAGAAGTGAAACAGCGAAGACGAAGCCTCGTATCCTCGTCGCTGCTGTTCGTGCCGAAAACTGTACGCACGAAGACGAAAACGTACTTCGCGTACACCGGATGAAATTGCTACCATATTCGACTCTCGTTGACAGCTGCCTTTCACGAACGATGATCTCGTTCGGATTCTATTCGATGTCCCATACTCTGAAACGGAAGATCGGATTTCATTCGGATGAACTTTTATTCTTCGGGAAATGGGCGCCACGAAATAACAAGTGGCAATACTAATTCAATGATCCGGTATTTAGAAGTAATAGCGCCTCGTCAAGGACGAATCGCTCAAAGCTAACGCGAGAGTAGCGGTAAGAACGCTCCGTTGACCCCATTCGACAAATTTGTCGTGCTCCAGCTTTTTTGTTGTTTTGGTTTTTTCGTCGAGTTTTTCTTTCTATCGGTCATCGGACATGATCGTTCGTTACTTCCACTTTTTCCCTCGTTATTCCCCGCCCTGCGCCCATTCTCCTCGTCCGTTCGGCTCACGAAGCGTACGCTTATTCGGCGTTTCACGCGTTTAGGCGAATTCCGTCGTTCACCGTTCGTTATCTCCGGACGGTTCGTCCGTGTACGAATTGTTTGTAAATAGATCGTATTCGAGGTAACGCGCGAGATTCACTCGGGCATTCGTCACACCTCGCGAGGTGTTCGCGAATTTCGAAGAAATCGAGGAAACTGTCATTGGTCCGCGCGAGCGACGTCATCGCCGATTTTATTCGTCGCCATTTCGGTCCGCGATCAAGTGGGAAACCGGTTTGCGTGTGTTCTCCCCGCTCGTCGTCACTGTCCCCCCTGACCTACCACCACGCGACAGCTAAGCACACACGTTCGTGTAAACATACGACGAGTTCTCGGTGCCCCGCGTGTCGTGTGCGAGTACGCGATATCTGCTGCCTCCTACGGTCTTTTGCCGCGGTGCTGGCGGAGAGGGGATCGAGGAGTTCCACGTTCTCCGGTGAACGCCGCTATAGCTAGTTCGCCAGCGAGACCGGTCCGGTAGATTCGCGGCTCGCCGAGGTATACCATACCGAGCAACGATTTCGAGGTGACAACATTCCCCCGGAGCAGTGATAGTTTGAGACGCGACGAGTGCGACGCGACGTCGGTGTTCCGTTAAAGAAACCATCGGAAAGAGAAAAAATAAACGACAGAAAAAACAAACAAACAAAACACACAAAAAACAGAGGAACGAAAAGACCAGGGGACTAATTTTTTACGTAACGATTAAACGACTGATATTTATTCATTGCCGGTAGCGATATAGTTGCATGATTTTTCGCTCTCTCTCGGGCAAATCGCCGATTCTTGTGATATTTCCGTTCGAATTTGAGAGTATCGTTGTTTCCGAGCCGAATTTGCAAAATTTGTTGGTCGAGAGGATGAGGTGTTTAGTGTGATCGGTACAAGTCGGTTTCGTTGAGATTGAGATATCGGCGCTGTTGGGAAAGAGGTGTCGGGAACGTTTGTTCGAAACGAGCGGCGAAGATGACGATTCACAAGAAAGCATCGACGACGAAAGCGAAGACCAAAGGGTCCGAGAAGAGTTTGATCGAAGCTGGAAGTTCCAGCACCGTTGACGTGGCGAGCAGCACTAGCTCGACCACCGCTGTCGCCTCGACCGAGATCGTTTCGACGTCGACGAGCGTCGTGCAGGCGAAAAATACCGTCGAGAAAAGCGAGTCGAGGAGCAACGTCGTTGAGGTGACCCGTGCTAGTCGCGAGGTGATAATGGATTCAAAGGGTAACGTCATCAAGGTAATCGAACACGAGCCGAAGACGGCACGGCACACGTCCGCTAGTACGAAGGCTGGCAAAAGTTCGACGGATTTCATCGCCGGCGAGCAAAGGCAGAGCGTAAAATCGAGCAGAAGCGCGATCACGGACGGCGACAAGGCGAGGACAAACGGCAGCAAGAACCCGAGGCAAGGCCGCGAGGAACAGAAGGCCGTGACCAGTTCGAGGAGAGACGACGCGTCGTCCCAATTCGAGAGCGTCCAGACATCCTCCGTGTCCAGTAGCGTCGTCGAGGAATCCTCGTCTTCCAGGCAGGACCTCCGCCAGCGATCCTCCGTCGAGACCGTTCGCGGTGGTCCCGGCTCGGGGCCGAGCGTGACGAAGGGTTCCTCGAAATCCGTGACGAACGTCCGATCGAGCCAAGTGACGGAAGAGGGTGTAACCAAAGATGGGAAGACGACGAAGAACAAGACGGAGGTTCAGAAATCCGGGCATACGATCGACGACAACGGCAGAGTGACGTCGTCGAGGAGCGAAACGGTAGAGAGCGAGAGCACGGTGCTGCCGGCGCAGCAGCACCCTCGTCCGGAAATCGAGGGAGCACGAAGGAGCAACAACAAGCCGGGCGCATCGGCGTGGGATGGGAGATTCGTGACGGAAAAGCCGGCGCAAACCCGAAAACGCCACAACGTCTCCGATCCGACGGTGTTTCGTCATCAGGACCAGACGTCCCCGACGACGAAAGAGCGCCAGCGGATCCCGGGTTCGCGAACTAGGAGCCTGGTAGGTGGTAAGTCAGTTTCCTCGGTGAGCCAGAGCTCGTCCGTGGACGAGCAATTGTCGTCGAGTATCAGTGAAATCCACGATTCGACCCGCCTGGACGAAAGAAGCTCGTCGACCACCGTGACGCGCGACGAGGGAAACGTCGATCAGATCATCACGACGACAACGGTCATCTACGATTCTTCGGGGAATCCGATCAGCACCGTGACTCGCCAGTATCCGGCGACGGATCCCAGGATTACGCGGACGACCTACGAGCACGACGACGACGGAGGCGTGGATCGTCGGCGCACGGTGATACTGTCGAGCCACGATTCTCGGGATGACGCGAGTCGGGAAAGTCGAAGAAGCACGACTCGCGTCGCGAAAGGGGTCAACGAGTCGACCCAATTCTTGTCCCAGGAGCGTACGGATCTCGCGACGGAGTCATCGACGCGAACGGATCGCGTCGTGGGCGACAGACCGCGAGACGATGACGAGATCGACGTTCGAAGAACCGATACCACCGTAGTGCGGAGAACGAAGCCTAGAAACGACTCGGTCGAGGTACAAGACGTCACCGAGGACGCGAGCGCGAGCAATTTCTCGGAATCCGTATCGTCGTCTTACATAGTCGAACATTCGTCGAGCAGCGAGATGAAGAACGTCGAGCGAGCGACGTCCGTGTCGGAAACTATCCTCGAGGAGGAGCCGCTCGGCGGTGGTCGGGTACCGGCGAGACCGGGACCAACGGTGGGCGCGCCGCGCTCGAACAGGCCGGGTCAGTCTGCCTGGGATGGTAGTTTCGTAATCGAGAAACCGCAGACCCCGACGTCCGATCGTCGAAATCCCCCTGGTTCCGCGAACCCGCGGACCAGAGGAAGAACGAACATCGTGGACATTCGCGACGTCACGGAGGATTACTCCATCAACGAGTCCGACGTCACGTCGTCGTCGTACGTCGTCGAGCACTCCACCAGTCAGCAGAGCTTCTCGGACTCGAGGGATATGGTCGGCGTTACATCGGTTACATCGGAAACGACTGGTTACGAGAGATATTCGCCGGAAGGACGAGCCAAAACACCGCAAGGCCGACCGCAGACTCCTCAGGAACGTCCGGGTAGCCCTGATAAACGTGCCTCGATAATCACGAAGCCGGGATCTTCCACCTGGGACGGTTCCTTCGTCCGCGAGAGTTCGCCCGATCAAACGAAGAATACGAGATCCAAACAGCAGGTAGTAATCGAGACGGATCGCGGCAGATCAACGACCGGAACGAGACCAGCGGATACCGGAACTAACGAATCTGTTCGTAAGACCGGACGACACGCGAGCGATTCTACGATCGTATTAGCTGATCGGACCGACGATACGTCCGACGTCGTCGTTACCAGCTCGTACAACGTGGTCGAGCGGTCCGACACTCGCGAGGGTTACAGCGACGCGAGGAGCTTGGATTTTTCGACCTCCTCGACGGAGACCGTTATCTACGTCGATGGAAAGCCGCAAACGAGGTATTACGCGAGCGAACGGGAT
Organism: Arge pagana; assembly: GCA_963969455.1. Lineage (NCBI taxonomy): Eukaryota > Metazoa > Arthropoda > Insecta > Hymenoptera > Argidae > Arge > Arge pagana. The sequence continues at coordinate 15,939,960 of OZ018315.1, read as the reverse complement.
CGCGTCGGAAGTCCCGATAAGAAGATACCGGATAAAATCAGCGGCAGACCTGGAAGTCCTGAGAAAACGAAGTTGACGCCGGAGGACAAGGATGCTCGACCGAGGAAGCCTGGTTCTTCGACTTGGGATGGATCGTTCGTGTATGAAAAGACACCGGATCAGAGGAAACCCACGGACGCGAAGAGGCGACCCGGAATTGATGACCGGGACAAACCGGTTGGCGATAACGGAAAACCGTCCGACAAGAAACCCGAACAACTGGTACGTAAGACGGGAAAAGTGACGACTGACTCGATCGAGAAATCGAGCGATGCCTCAAGGACGTCCGAAGTCGTTACCAGTTCCTTCGTCGTCGAGGAATCGAACGTCCGCGAGAGCCTCAGCGATTCTCGCAACTTTGACGTATCTTCGTCCACCACCGAAACTGTGATACTTCGCGACGGGAAGCCCGTAGATAGGAGGATTTCGCACACCGTTAGCGATACGCGTCGCCCCGGCAGTCCGGACAAGAAGGTTTCCCACAGCCCTGATAAAATCACCGACAAACCGAGAACTTCCGACGAACGAGGAAGATCTTCGCCCGACGACAAGGAGGCAAGACCTACGAAGCCTGGTTCCTCGACTTGGGATGGATCGTTCGTGTATGAAAAATCGCCGGACCAGAAGAAGCCTGCGGATCTGAAGAAACGACCCCAAGATGAAAAATCCGACAAGCCTGCTGGGAACGTAGGAAAACATTCCGGGGACAAGAAACCTGACGAGGCGGTGCGTAGGACAGGGAAGCACGTCAGTGACTCGACGCTGAAATTGAGCGACACGAGCGAAGATACGTCGAGGACTTCGAAAGTTGTGACCAGCTCGTACGTCGTAGGCGAGTCCAACGTCGAAGAAACCTATCGTGATTCGACGAATTCGGATATCTCGCTATTTACGACCGAGACGGTAATTATTCGGGATGGGAAACCGGTGGAAAGACGAGTCTCGCATACCGTGACCGATGATCGTTATTCCACGAGTCCTGAGAGAAGACCTCACAGTCCTGAGAAAATTGTAGAGAGACCAGTGGGAAGCCCTGACGCGAGGAGACCTTCGCCGGAGGACAAGCATGCCAGGCCGAACAAACCTGGTTCCTCGACGTGGGATGGTTCTTTCGTTTACGAAAAATCACCGGAGCAAAAGAAACCGGTAGATTCGAAAAAACGACCGGACGTCGATGATCGTAAGAAACCAACGGGTAGAAAACCTTCGGAAAACGAGCCGGGTTCCAAAACCACGAAGCACCCGAGCGATAGAACTACGAAATCGAGCGATACGACCGAAGACGTGACGAGATCATCCGAGGTAGTAGTTACCACCTCCTTCGTCACGGAGGAATCCAACGTTCGCGAGAGCCACGCGGACTCTAGAAATGTCGACGTCTCGTCAACGACCACCGAAACTGTAATTCTCCGCGATGGGAAACCTATCGATAGACCGAGTGCGCGCCCCGTGGACCACGCGCGCCGTCCTGGTAGTCCGGACAAGAGAAGTCCTTCCAAGACTAGTCCGGATAAAAAACGTACCGGTACCGATAGTCCCGACGACGCGAGCCTTCGTCCCGACGAGACGACGCCCGACAGACCGGGAAGTCCTGACAAGAAGAAACCTTCGCCGGACGACAAAACTACGAGACCAGCCAAGCCCGGCTCTTCTACTTGGGACGGATCGTTCGTCTACGAAAAATCACCGGAACCGAAGAAACCTACGGACACTAAGAAATCACCGGACGTCGATGATCGCAAGAAACCGACAGGCGTTACAAAGAAACCGACCGGCGAAGATAAAAAACCTTCCGACCGAAAACCCGCGGGAAAGAAGCCCGACGAGCCCGTTTCCAAGACCGTGAGACACGTGAGTGACGTCACTTTCAAATTAGGTGACGCGACGGAAGATATCTCGAGGACGTCCGAAGTAGTTACCAGCTCTTTCGTCGTGGAGCAATCCAACGTCCTTGAAAGCTACACCGATTCGAAGAACGTCGACATCTCATCGTCTACCACCGAAACTGTGATCCTCCGAGATGGAAAACCCGTCGACAGACAAACCCCGCGTCCGCTGGACGACAAGCGCCGGCCTGGCAGTCCGGATAAAAGAAGTCCTCTGACTGATAGTCGAGACAAGAAGAGTCCGCACACCGACGAAACGATCGACAGACCTGGAAGTCCTGACAAGAAGAAACCCTCGCCGGAGGATAAGACCGTAAGACCAGCGAAACCGGGCTCCTCGACTTGGGATGGGTCGTTCGTCTACGAAAAGTCTCCCGAACAGAAGAGGCCTACGGACTCGAGGAAACCGTCGGATGCGGATGATCGTAGGAAACCGACGGGCGATACGAAGAAACCGATGGAAAATGATAAAACACCATCCGACAGACGACCTTCGGAAAGAAAGCCGACCGAAATTGTTCCGAAAACCGGGAAACACGCGAGTGACACTACGTTCAAATTCACCGACACGACGGACGTCGCGTCTACGACTTCCGAAACGGTTACCAGCTCGTACGTCGTGGAGCAATCTGATGTTCGCGAGAGGCGCACCGACTCCAAAAACGTCGACATCACGTCGGATACCACTGAAACTGTGATCATCCGCGATGGAAAACCTCAGCGTCCGTCGGACGACCAGCGCCGTCCGGGCAGTCCTGACAAAAGACATCCCGGTGATAAGATGGTTGAAAGACCCACGAGTCCGGACAAGAAGATACCGGGCGGTACGGACAAGGACGGTCGTCCAACGAAGCCTGGCTCTTCGACGTGGAACGGTTCATTCACGTACGAAAAGCAACCGGAACAGAAAAAACCAACGGACGTGAAAAAACGACCCGATCGCAAAGAACCATCGGACGATACTGGAAAACCAACCGACGTTGGCAAGAGGCCGAAAGACGACGGTAAAAAACCTACGGGTGAGAGGAAAAAACCGGCGGACGACGGCAAAAAACCATCTGATAGGAAACCTTCGGACAAGAAACCGGGTGATTTGATTCGCAAGACAGACTCTACGATCACGTTCCACGATTCCATCGAAGATATATCGACCATTTCCGATACGATGACCAGTTCTTTCGTCATAGAACAGTCCAGCGTTCACGAGAGTTTCACGGATTCCAAAAATATCGATATTTCTTCGACCGCGACCGAAACTGTCATCATCCTCGATGGCAAGCCTGCGAAGCGCGGCTCTCCGGAACCTTTGACCGACCGAAAACGACCCGAGAGCCCGGACAAAAGGAAACCGGACGATACGGACAGAGATTCGCGACCAACGAAACCTGGCTCTTCCACGTGGGACGGATCCTTCACCGTCGAGAAGCCGAAAGAACCTAAAAAACCCACTGACAAACGAGACTCTACCAGCCCTCGGAAAGAACTTCCCAAGGATTCGAAAAAACCAAAGGATGGCGAACCACGCGTCGCTACCCGCGAAAGTCCCGAGGACGCGAAACAGCCGCGAAAGCCGGGAGATAAAAAACCGGAAGCTGATAAACCAGGAGCACGAAGACCGGGCGACGATAGGCCCGGAGATGACAAAGATGCACCTGGCAGGCGACCGGAAAGTCCCGACGACAAGTCCGCTCGACCAACGAAGCCTGGTTCCTCGACGTGGGACGGTTCTTTCACTTACGAAAAGCCAAAACCTGCCGACAAGAAAGACGACGAGAAACATCCGAAAACGCCGAAGGATCTGATACCGAAACGTCCGTCGTCGGATCGACAACCGAAGGAATCGACCGTAATCACATCTTGGGATGTCACCGACGTTACTGACCTCACCGACGTCCAACAAAGTTCGTCGTACGTCATCGAGCACTCGTCGAGTTTCACCTCGGTTAAGGAAGTCCATGACGCGACCGAAGAGCAGTTCATCGCGAAATTCGTCACGGACAAACGTCATCGGACAGACACGGTGAGTGGCTCTCTTAGAAAGCTCGAATAAAATTTCTCGCTACCGCTTTCGGTACGAGTGTTTTATCATTCGACGGCGCCAAGTTCTACTTTCACGTTTCGAAGAGCGACGGCCCGTCTGCATACCTCTTCCCATGTACCGAACACCACGAACTCGCGCGGTAGCGATCGGTGCGCGTACGTGCGTCGTGGCACCGAGCGCAGGCATGAGTATTCACCTGACCAGATATAGCATATATACGTTGTACCGCGAGAGCACGTCTAAATATAGCCTTGATTCGATTCTACGCGTGATGCGTGATACCGCTCGTGCGTGAGAGAGGCTCGTGCGGATCCTTTCATCCTCAGCTCGCGATCCCCGTTGCATTCGAAGAACTAACGGCCGAAATTTGCCCAACGTCGAGCCTCGATCGGTACAGAGCTGAACTTTCAATGATGCACTTTGAATAAATGTCCAACTTGTTTACAATCACTCGACGAAACGTATTCAGCAGTGATGTCATCCGTTGAGTCGCGTGGGTTGTTTAAATTCCAGACAAATTGATCTCGTCATCGCAGACGTAGTTATAACGACGCGTCGTAGGCTTGATCGAATTGATAATGCGGGTTGTAGACGTTGTAACAGGTACAAGTACGTGATCGAAATTAATATCGTTATCCGCCCACGGTTTGATTCGAAAATCGATGATTTCCGGACGCGAAGGCTCCTCGCCGCTTTCGGAAAATGGAGCAGAGAAGAAAAGGAACAAATGGTCGTCCTCGCTCGAATTTAAAGAACCACGATTGAACGAAACAAAAAAAAGCATCAAACCCTCGTAAATTTATTGAAGTCGTAATCAGTTAGATAGCACCGCGAACTCCGGATAAGATTATCGATGCTCTTTCGCTGAACTTCGATGAACGAACTCTCTATAATTACCATTTATATTCTTTGATTGTTGTTTCGTTCTTCGCGAGAGTTCGAAAACTTCGAACGCGATGTCTAGGCTGTAGCCAATATTTAGCCGCTAACAAACCTTGAACAACGCAGGATCAGATACATTTCGTTGTTGAACATACAGCTTTGTCCTAGTTTCCCATGCCTGCAGGCGAGAAATATAAACAATAGATTCGCATGTTCATCGTTGCGAACGGGTATTGCCAATTCCACGAGATATTCCATCTGAAATTCGTTCATTATTCACCACTTCGGACCTTCCGGTGTTCGCTCGTGTCGCGAGCGATGAAATTTCGAGAAACGCGACGAGACTGTTTTTTTTCCACCAAGTGTTCCATCGCACGACACGCGACCAGTATCGTTATCGTTGTTATCTGTCCCCACGTATGAAATCGACGCTTTTCTTCATTTCGAATCGTACCGACTGAAGTTATCCGAAATATCGGGGACAGTTGGATCCCAACGCCGCGGCGTAGAGATAATATTCTGTTTGTTACGCGAAAATCTCTGTGTGTAAGGAGTAATCGCAAATAATTAGTCTAGTCATAAGATAAGTATTCGAGCGGTAACGAGAGCGAATCCCGTTTCGAAACGAGCCTCGATATCTGTACTAAAATAAAATACTGAAAATTATCTCTCGATCACGAGTCGATTGATAAGTACAAAAATCAATCCTAAATCGAGACGGAATCTCGTAGATCTCGTGATATATTTCGAATGGAATGACATTTTCGTGATAACTTCGAGTTCCGTCCGCGGTTGGAAAACCGCAGAGGACCGATTGGCAAGAAATTCACCGTAGATCGTCCCGCAAGTGAAAAGCGAGCCCAAATGATTTTCAATCGATTACAGAACTACGCTATCGCGTCGGCTAACCGAGAATAACCATGGTCGCGTGCGATCTCGCGTTGAAAGTGGGCCAAAGGTCATGGGCCTCTTGGAATGCACGAGCGCACTATACGTACGGCGACCCTCGTGATTCTGGCAGAAATAAAAAAGGTTCGGGATAAAGTAAAGGCAGCCTTGGGACCGATATAAACGAAATCGAAGCAAACTTCGACTCGGGTCGCAAACAACGACGATTATAAAACGAATCACAACTCGTTACGAGTCCGCCTAATGAGCTATCGTCAACCGATTTACGGCTAATTATTATCAATTATTCACCGCTCGCGATAAACCGTCGAGACGTAGCGTTTTCAAATGTTAACGATGCAGTGTTCGCGGCGCTCTTGGAATAATTTCGTATATAAAATCAAGAGTTTTCGAATGCAGCCTAGAGATAGGAAGGTGAAGTGATTTTTTCGTGATCATCTGGGTGGTCGCTTGTTTCTCAGCGTTATCTAACTTTCGAAAGCGCAAGCTGCACGATCTCGGCGATGGAAGTAATTGAGTCGTAATAGGGATCTGGATTGCTTTCCACGTTCCACTCGCGGGAAAGTGGAGCGGAGAAGAGATCGAGACGTTGTGACGAAAGTTCGCCACATCGGCGTTTCCATGTCGTCCATCTTCCTTCCGTTCAGTTTTCTCGGACCACCCGGTAAGAACTGTTGGTAACACCGAACGGCAAACACCACGAAGTATCACGCGATCCTTCGATATACGAATAAACTTCGTAGCTCGTACCGACTACCCTGCCAGTCGCGTGATAGTAGAAAAAGAAAACGGTGTTGATCCGGCAAGAGCTTGGGCATTGACTCGTTTATTTTCGTAACCGTAACGTCAACCTCTACGTCTGCTAATCGGATTGGAGCGAACGCTTGAACGAAGAATCGTTCCGTGTTGCAAGATTCGAACAACTCCGACGGTTGTTGCCGGTGATATCATTGCTTTTCCCGGACGATATGTAATTCATTCGTGCGCGAATGTAAGACATTTGCATCAGTCGAGGAAAAATACAGCGTTTCCCGCATCGTTTCGTCGCGATTGCGGGAATCTGCTTCCGAGCAAATCGATACCCACGCCGAGATATTGAACGTGAAAAGTGTAATCTGTCGTGATATTACGAATCATTCTCACGCGTGATGAAAGCATGACGAAGTTTCGCTGAATTCAATTCCCGATTACCAGCTTCGGATCGGTTGCGTGTTTACCAGCCGTTTGAAAGTGCGAAAATGATGATCAAGATGAAAGTACAGAAGCAAAATGCTCGTGATGCCTGACAATGGGGTCGAAACGGGTGAAAGGCAAACGATGCTCGCACGTGATTTTCATAGTGTCACGAAAGTAAAACGCATCGATCTCGTCACGTTCCACCGCAATCTGACAATACAGATTACCAATCACGGTTCGTCCGCCGAACAGACAATGCTAGTTCTTCTCCTTATTATTATTATGTTTACTCGTCGCGATTTTCCGTTCGCGAAGCTGCGTTCTCACGTCACGATCGTTTTTACAGAGAGATGTCGTCGAGTCAACGACGGAGCTCCTCGACCACGAACAGGTGGCTAGCATGGTAATCCGTGAAGTGGTAAACGATGACAGATTGGAAAAAATTACAACCGGACCGAAGAAGCCGCGAGATGACGACGAGCCTGGAAAGAAAACACCGGGACGTCCCGAAGAAACGAAACCGAAGCCGACACCGGCAGCGGGAAAACCGAGCCGACCGTCGCGGCGAGACGAAAGCCCGAAGAAACCGTCGCCGACAGAGGAGACGGAGCGACGTGGTCCAAAACCAACGAGGTTCGTAGCTACGCGTAGTTTCTGAAAGTTTGTCTCGTCGTTTATTCTTATCGCGCGACGACCGGTGGTCGTTGCCAATCGATTCGATCATTTCGACATCGCGGAACGACGAACATTTTTCGCGCGTACTACCCCTCGCGTGTCCTTCATTTTCCGCTTCTATTCTACGATCCAGGCGTACGTCTCCGGAAAAACCTGGAGAACCGGCGAAGCCCGTGCCGGCTGCCGGGAAACCGAGTCGTCCGGAGGAGAAGACGCCGAAACGCGGTGACCAGACGCCGGATTCTCTCGACGGCGACGAAGGACGCGAACCGAGGACTCCGAAACCAAGCGAAATCCTGGCAAAAATTCCACTGAAGGAGCAATGCATCTGCGAATTGTGTACCTGCGGGTGAGTCCTCCGGTATATTAAGCTCGCATTCCAACGACGACGCGCAATTCGTTCCTCGAATAAACGACAGTCGCGGAATAGTGATCAGCGAATAAAAAAAAAGCTCGGCGACGTGACTCGTCCATACTCCGTTCTCCGTGCGTTTTCCTTGGCCGCCACACGTTCGCGTTCGTTTCGATTCGACTTTCCGCGATCAAGTGACTTTTGATCGCGAAAAGATTCTCAATCGAAAGGCTCGGAGGTTTTTTCTTCTCGGTTGAATCTACCAGGTGGGTCGTACCGCGTTATCAACAGTGACGTTGTCTCGAGATAAGGATGAAGTCGACGTACCCGACAACGTAAAACGACCGTAACATCTGGTTAATCAACAAAAATAAAAGTAAAAAATAACGAAGATGGATCATCCCGAAGAATGTCTCGATACGTTGCACCGATCAAATCGTGATCGCGATCTAATCGATTCCCGAATGCCCAGCGTGCGAGGATCGTACGAATCGTGGCCGTTCCGTAAATTATCTTGCCCGGCTTTCACTATCGTAAAAACATTCGATTCGAATCGCGAGCCGTAAAATATAGCCTTGCTGAAATAACGCCACGCACAGCTCGATTTTTTCTCGTCGTACACGCCCGACTTCCAACGAAAATTACGAATGCTCGGGTCCGATCTCTACGGTAACGGGCCCGGGTGTCCGGCAAACGCCGCTCGAGTTCGCTAGGCCCGGCGCAAAGTAGAAATGATTGTTCGATCGCGTACTACATCTGCCGTCTGTTTTCCCCGAGACGACGCGACGTGGATTTGTCGAATTGTCGAAAGAAGCGATTTTGTTCGAGCCAAAAACGAGCGACCGGGTTCGTTGTCGCGTGCTCCTCGCGGTGCGTATATATACACCGAGCCGGCGTTCGTCTCTCGCGGTTGGACACGGTAATATTTGTTGTTGCCATTCCGACAGCTTGGCGTGAGAATTAACCTACCGTGTCGATTACGTAACGCGCGATAATACACATATACGCTACGTGAAAAACCACTGGCGGCGCGAATGAATACGCGAGTGGAGATGAAGTACGACCGCGGTGCATGCGCCGCGCGGCAGGCAACAACAATTGCGTCATCGCGACGCTAACCTGTCTCTTCAGGGTCACTTGTTGCGATACATTTACTGATATTCCGCGATCATTCGCGAGTCTGGCGTTACGCGCGAGATCGTTCGCGAGTTGGAAGCAAAAAAGAAAGATTCGAAAGAAACGCGAATTCTTCGCAAACGAGGCGATGTCTTGATAATTGGTCGAACCGCGAGGCGAGCCGAACTTGTAAAGATAATCGCTGGTTGCTGCAAAAAGGTAGAAAAAATACCCGAGAACGTTGTTCGAGGAGTGAAAAAAAAAGAGGAAAAAATCGCCTCGAGGCTGAGAAACGCTGAGACGCGGGATTTTCGATCGTGCTCGTTGGAGCCTCGCGTTTGATCGTCGTTAGACAAACGTTTGACCGGAAATTTGTTCGGGCATCGTTCGCTACGCAGGTGCGAAAAATTGGCATCGTCGCGTTGGCATCGTTCAATTGTAATCGCGGCGACGAAAGAATTTCTCGTACCTCCGATCACCGATTGCTAAATATCTTTTCGAGAATGCTATTCCGACGCGAAACAGGTCGACGATGTGTGTATAGCCGCGGCGCGCGTACACGCGTATACCGCACACCTAGCCCACGGTCGGACGACGGTAACTCGTTCCAAACGCAACTGCCTCCTCAACTTCGCGCATGCGAACAACCTCACGTGCCGCACTTTTTATTATATCCATCGGTACGTCGCGTTCGCGTCAGCATCCGACTAGCTTTCACCTCCGTTCGATGATTCGCGACGACGACGCACCGAAAAAATATCCCACGTCGGGCACGTAAAACACGATAAAGCGATAGCACGATTTTCGAAAAGTTTGTCCAAAGTACAAGTTACGGGCAAAGTGTTACGCGCCGTTGAAATACTCGCGAGCATTGGAATTAGCGATACAAATTTCGCACGCACGCGTGCCGAAATTTTTCGCATAACATTCGCGAGGAACGCGAAGAAGAAGAAAATGCATGTTTTCGTTTTTTGAGGTCTCTGGCGGCACACAACCTAGGATTCAATATTTATGCGAGCCGTTAATAAAACTACAATTGAACTGCCGAGACACGTTTGAAAGGTGGGTGCGCATTAATCACTAATGCGTACCGACGTGGCTGGCGCGGTATTACGCAAGTGCGGTGTAGGTAGGAGGCCGACGATGCTCGAGACTCGAAGGAAGCCCGAGACAACTCCGTTTACGGTGCCTTGAACTTGTTTAGCCAATCGCAGCCGTTCTCTCGCACTGTTCTGCGACCGCGATGATATTCATCGGAGAATAAATTTATTTTCGTCATCCTTTCACCGGCACGAATCGAAATGCCGATGATTTTCGTACCTTCCCGCGGTTTTTTTTCAATGCTCTTGCGAAGCTTGGACGTGGCTGTAACCAAAATTGGCCGCTATACGACGGACATCGAACGTGTCATCGTGCAAACGCGACGAGACCTTCCGATGCCACGAGTACAAGATAATGGTAGCGATCCAACGAGGGGGTTCTAACAGCGGCGGGGGGGGGGGGGGGGGGGGCGAGAAGAAACGGAGCTGTCGATGAATGAACGAGCGTTTCGTCCCACGCCCCGCAATAATTGTTGGTTATTAAGAACTTCTACCCACGGGAGATAATCTCGCGTCAGGAATATAATGAGAGGAGGAAATGGCAGACAGCCTACGAATCACGAATACCGCGAAAGTAGCGAAGGTTGATATCCTACGCGCGTGTAGGCTGCACCTGAGACGTATCGTTACCAAGAAGTAACAATCGCGTTACAGTAAAAATAGCCCACGAACCTGACGCAATTCGCACACCGTGAAAAATCGACGGTTCACCTTCGATCGAGAAACGCTGCGCTTATCTAATTTACCATCCATTGAGCATTCGCCGAGACGCCTACTCTTGCGACCTTACGATCATTCGCCTCGTGAACTCTGCATGTATTTCATCGGTGATCGATCCAACCGCGCTCCTTCGAATTCCGACCGAGTTCCGTTGATCCGATACCGATATAACGATACCCGTTCGAGGGGACACCTTGGAAATTAGTGACGGATCATGCCTCGAGCAAATTATATTTTTTCTTTACCGGACGAACCGAACGGGACCGAGCGCAAAAGTGGTATCGAGTACCGCTCAGATTTCCCTTGCACCGCGATGCGCGGCAGAGATTCCGATAGCACGGTTATTTTCTATTCGCAGACGACACCGTTGTCCTCACTATCCAGGCGAAGACAACTTCGAACATCCGCGGGAACCCATCGACAGCGTAACTTCGTACCGGCGTGAATACGACGAGAAGCACGTGGACCGACATGTCATACACCGCCACGAGGATCACCTTCACATGGAAGGTGATTTCATCGGCGAGAGGAGGACCGACTACGTCGTTACGCGCGGCGACCGGGCTCCCGTCCGTAAGCCCCAGGACAATCTGTTCCCGGAGGGTGAGTTCACGGGGAGACCGGAGGTCGAAGCGCCGAAGGGTGAGCGTGCACCGGTGAAGAAGCCTCGAGACAATCTGAGGCCCGAGGGTGATTTCAACGGTGAGTAGAGATGCGCTTTTCCATTGTCGTAGGTGATCGCCGCGGATTTCGACCGCCAGTGCTCATCTCTCTCTCTTCCTCCCTACTTCAGGTGTAACGACGAAAGAGCTGGCTTTCACCGGGAAACCCGGCGAAAGGCCGAGCCCCGTGCGACGCAATACTTACACGAAAGTCGAGGGTGAATTCATCGATGAAACAACCAGCCGAACCGAATTTATCGATCATCGTACGGTGCAACGAGCCGAGATCATCAAGCGCACCGACAATCTCACCGTAGGAGAGGGAGAATTCACGGTAAGCGGGGGGAGGACCGAATCTGTCGGTGGCCGCGTTGGGGTATCGTCTGAAAACTCAAATCACTTTTTACGCGCGTTCAGGGCACCTCCCGAGTCAAGGAAGACTTTCCGACCTACGATATCGTAGAACACGAGGAGCCTCACGGACGACGACCGAAGGACGAGCGCGACGTCGACAGGTATTACGGCCGGACGGACGTCGTTGAGAATTTCACGACCAGCAACGAGGAGTATCGCAGCTTCGACCAGACGGACTACAGGTCCACAACGATCGTCAGACGAGACGATAATCTGAGGCCCGAAGGTCCTTTCGAAGGGAAACCGAAGGACGACTACGCCGTGCCGAAAATCACGGAACGAGAAAAACCGAAGAAACCTGAGGATAACCTGAAGCCGGAGGGAGAATTCGTAGGACGTCCCAAGGACGATTATACACCCAAGAGAGCCGAGCGGCCGGAGGCGAAGAAGCCGAAGGATAACCTCAGACCGGAGGGAGATTTCGAAGATCGTCCCAGGGACAAATTTACGCCGGCCGAGCGCAGAACACCGATCAAGCCCGACGACAACTTGAAGCCCGAGGGAGACTTCGAGAGACCGCAAAAGGAACCGTACGGTCCCGGTGACCGAGCACCCATCGTTCGCCATCCCGACAACTTGTTCCCGAAGGGTGATTTCCCGGACAGGGAGAGGCAGCCCTTCGAGCCGGCCGAGCGCAGGACACCCATCAAGCCCGGCGACAACTTGAAGCCGGAAGGAGACTTCGAGGGTCGTCCCAAGAACGACTTCGGACCGAAACGGGCCGAGAGACCCGAGGTGAAGCGGCCCGAGGATAACCTCAGACCCGAAGGAACCTTCGAGGATCGTCCCAAGGATAAATTCACTCCCGCTGAACGTAGGACACCGATAAAGCCCGATGACAACTTGAAACCCGAGGGCGATTTCGAGAGACCGCGGAAGGAGCCCTATGGCCCCGGCGATAGAGCACCCATCGTGCGCCATCCCGACAACTTGTTCCCGAAGGGTGATTTCCCGGACAGGGAGAGGCAGCCCTTCGAGCCGGCCGAGCGCAGGACACCCATCAAGCCTGGCGACAACTTGAAGCCGGAAGGAGACTTCGAGGGTCGTCCCAAGAACGACTTCGGACCGAAACGGGCCGAGAGACCCGAGGTGAAGCGACCCCGAGATAACCTTAGGCCGGAAGGAGATTTCGAAGATCGCCCCAAGGACAAATTTACGCCGGCCGAGCGCAGAACACCGATCAAGCCCGACGACAACTTGAAGCCCGAGGGAGACTTCGAGAGACCGCAAAAGGAACCGTACGGTCCCGGTGACCGAGCACCCATCGTTCGCCATCCCGACAACTTGTTCCCGAAGGGAGATTTCCCGGACAGGGAGCGGCAGCCCTTCGAGCCGGCCGAGCGCAGGACACCCATCAAGCCCGGCGACAACTTGAAGCCGGAAGGAGACTTCGAGGGACGTCCCAAGAACGACTTCGGACCGAAACGGGCCGAGAGACCAGAGGTGAAGCGACCCGAGGATAACCTCAGACCCGAAGGAACCTTCGAGGATCGTCCCAAGGATAAATTCACTCCGGCTGAACGTAGGACACCGATAAAGCCCGGTGACAACTTGAAACCCGAGGGAGACTTCGAATATCCGGAACAGGAGAGGTTCCGTCCCGCCGAGAGACCGGAGGTGAAAAAACCGAAGGACAACCTGCGACCCGAGGGCGAGTTCGAGAGACCGGAAAAGACGCCGTTCGGTCCTGCGGAAAAGAGAACGCCGATAAAGCACGAGGACAACCTCAAGCCGGAAGGAGAATTCGAGCGTCCGCGACAAAAGGAATTCAAACCTGCTGAAAGACCCGAGGTTAAGAAACCCAAGGACAATCTCGCTCCCGAAGGAGAGTTCGAGGGCAAGCCGAAGGACGATTACACCTACAAGAGACCCGATCGCGTGGACGTTGTCAAACGCACGGACAATCTGCGCATGGAGGGAGATGTCTCGACTTACAGATCGCGCGACGAATATACCGACTTCCTCGTTCACGAGAGGGTCGAGATCACCAAGCAGCAAGATAACCTGCGAATCGAGGGTGAATTCATCGATCATAGAAGCCGAGACGATTACAAGATAGTGAAAGGCGAACGGGTCGATGTCATCCGTCATCCCGACAACTTGAGACCGGAAGGGCCGTTCGAAGGTAGACCCAAGGACGATTACTCGCCTAAGAAAGGGGAACGACCCGAGGCCCAGAAACCGAAAGACAATCTTCGACCGGAAGGAGAATTCGAAAGACCGGAGAAGAAGCCTTACGGTCCTGCCGAGAAGAGGACGCCGATCAGGCACGACGACAATCTCAAGCCTGAAGGGGACTTCGAGTATCCGGAGCACGAGAAGTACCGTCCAGCGGAGAGACCGGAGGTCAAGAAGCCGAAGGACAACCTGCGTCCGGAAGGCGAGTTCGAGAGACCCGAGAAGAAGCCGTTCGGTCCTGCCGAAAGACGAACACCGATTAAACATGACGATAATCTGAAACCGGAAGGCGACTTTCAGCGACCGGAGCAGGAGCGGTACCGTCCTGCTGAAAGGCCGGAGGCGAAGAAACCCAAAGATAACTTACATCCGGAAGGGGAATTCGAAAGGCCCGAGAAGAAACCGTACGGTCCTGCGGAGAAGAGGACACCCATCAAACACGGCGACAACCTCAAACCCGAGGGCGAATTCGAATATCCGGAACACGAGAGATATCTCCCGGCGGAGAGACCGGAAGTCAAGAAGCCGCGCGATAACCTTCGACCCGAAGGGGAGTTCGAGAGACCGGAGAAGCAGCCCTATGGGCCTGCCGAAAAGAGGACTCCTATTAAACATGGAGACAATCTCAGACCCGAGGGTGACTTCGAGTATCCGGAGAACGAGAAGTATCGCCCTGCCGAACGGCCCGAAGTTAAGAAGCCGAGGGATAACCTGCGACCCGAAGGAGAATTCGAAAGACCTGAAAAGAAACCCTATGGTCCCGCAGAAAAGAGAACTCCCATCAAGCACGGCGATAATCTCAAGCCCGAGGGTGACTTCGAATACCCCGAGCACGAGAAGTATCGTCCCGCTGAACGACCGGAGGCTAAGAAGCCGAAGGACAACCTTCGCCCCGAAGGTGAATTCGAGCGACCCGAGAAGCAGCCGTACGGTCCTGCTGAGAAGAGAACGCCGATCAAGCACGGCGACAACCTCAGACCCGAAGGGGACTTCGAGTATCCGGAACACGAGAAGTATCGTCCCGCCGAGAGACCCGAAGCGAAGAAACCCAAAGATAATTTGCATCCCGAAGGCGAATTCGAGCGACCAGAGAAGAAACCGTACGGTCCCGCCGAAAAGAGAACGCCGATCAAGCACGGTGATAATCTCAGACCCGAAGGCGATTTCGAGTATCCGGAGCACGAGAAGTATCGTCCCGCCGAGAGACCCGAAGCGAAGAAACCCAAAGATAATTTGCATCCCGAAGGCGAATTCGAGCGACCAGAGAAGAAACCTTACGGTCCCGCCGAGAGGAGAACGCCCATCAAGCACGGTGATAATCTCAGACCCGAAGGCGATTTCGAGTATCCGGCGCACGAGAAGTATCGTCCCGCTGAACGACCCGAGGCTAAGAAGCCGAAGGACAACCTTCGCCCCGAAGGGGAATTCGAAAGACCCGAGAAGAAACCGTACGGTCCTGCCGAGAAGAGAACGCCTATCAAACACGGCGACAATCTCAAACCCGAAGGCGACTTCGAGTATCCGGAACACGAACGATACCGTCCGGCTGAAAGACCGGAAGCTAAGAAGCCGAAAGATAATTTACATCCCGAAGGAGAGTTCGAGCGACCAGAGAAGAAACCGTACGGTCCGGCTGAAAAGAGAACGCCGATCAAGCACGGCGACAATCTCAGACCCGAAGGCGACTTCGAGTATCCGGAGCACGAGAAATATCGTCCGGCGGAAAGACCCGAGGCGAAGAAACCCAAAGATAATTTACATCCCGAAGGAGAGTTCGAGCGACCGGAGAAGAAACCGTACGGTCCGGCTGAAAAGAGAACGCCGATCAAGCACGGCGACAATCTGAGGCCCGAAGGCGATTTCGAGTATCCGGAACACGAGCGATACCGTCCGGCTGAAAGACCGGAAGCTAAGAAGCCGAAAGACAATCTTCGACCCGAAGGCGAGTTCGAGAGACCGGAGAAAAAACCGTACGGTCCTGCCGAGAAGAGAACACCGATCAAGCACGGCGACAATCTCAGACCCGAAGGCGACTTCGAGTATCCGGAGCACGAGAAATATCGTCCGGCGGAAAGACCCGAGGCGAAGAAACCCAAAGATAATTTACATCCCGAAGGAGAGTTCGAGCGACCGGAGAAGAAACCGTACGGTCCGGCTGAAAAGAGAACGCCGATCAAGCACGGCGACAATCTGAGGCCCGAAGGCGATTTCGAGTATCCGGAACACGAGCGATACCGTCCGGCTGAAAGACCGGAAGCTAAGAAGCCGAAAGACAATCTTCGACCCGAAGGCGAGTTCGAGAGACCGGAGAAAAAACCGTACGGTCCTGCCGAGAAGAGAACACCGATCAAGCACGGCGACAATCTCAGACCCGAAGGCGACTTCGAGTATCCGGAGCATGAGAAATATCGTCCAGCGGAAAGACCCGAAGCGAAGAAACCCAAAGACAATTTACATCCCGAAGGAGAGTTCGAGCGACCGGAGAAGAAGCCGTACGGTCCGGCTGAAAAGAGAACGCCGATCAAGCACGGCGATAATCTGAGGCCCGAGGGTGACTTTGAATATCCGGAACACGAGAGATATCGTCCCGCCGAAAGACCGGAAGTTAAAAAGCCAAGGGACAATTTGCGGCCGGAAGGAGAATTCGAAAGACCTCAAAAGAAACCCCATGGACCTGCCGAGAGGCGAACTCCGATCAAACACGAGGATAATCTCAAGCCCGAAGGTGACTTTGTCACGCGTCCGAGAGAGGAGGCTCCGAAATATGGCGAGAGAGCCGACATCAAGAAACCCAAGGACAATCTCCGTCCCGAAGGTGAATTCGAGAGGCCCGAGAAATCGCCGCATGGTCCTGCCGAGAGGCGAACGCCCATCAAACACGACGACAACCTCAAACCCGAGGGCGAATTCCAACGCCCGAGACAGGAGAAGTATCGTCCCGCTGAAAGACCGGAGGCGAAGAAACCAAAGGATAATCTGCATCCCGAGGGAGAGTTCGAGAGACCTGAGAAGACTCCGTACGGTCCTGCCGAGAAGAGACAGCCCATCAGGCACGGCGATAATCTCAAGCCGGAAGGTGAATTCGATTATCCGGAGCACGAGAAGTATCGTCCAGCGGAAAGGCCCGAGGCGACGAAGCCAAGGGACAATCTACACCCGGAGGGTGAATTCGAGAGGCCTGTGAAGAAACCTCTCGGTCCTGCCGAAAGAAGAACACCGATCAAACACGACGACAACCTCAAGCCGGAAGGCGAATTCGTCACGCGTCCCCGAGAGGAGGCACCCAAGTACGGTGAGAGGGCCGACGTCAAGAAGCCCAGGGACAACCTGAGGCCGGAGGGTGAATTCGAGAGGCCCGAAAAGTCACCTCACGGTCCTGCCGAACGGCGAACGCCCATCAAACACGAGGACAATCTCAAGCCCGAGGGCGATTTCGTGGGCA
Organism: Arge pagana; assembly: GCA_963969455.1. NCBI lineage: Eukaryota > Metazoa > Arthropoda > Insecta > Hymenoptera > Argidae > Arge > Arge pagana. The sequence continues at coordinate 15,922,368 of OZ018315.1, read as the reverse complement.
GAACAAGGGACGACTACACCACCGTCGTGAGAGGTGATCGCGCCGAGATCGTCAAACGTACCGACAATCTGCGCATGGAAGGCGAGATACAGACGTATCGCTCTCGCGACGACTACGCGGACTTCCTCGTTCGAGAACGCGTCGAGACCGTCAATTATCAGGATAATCTACGGATGGAAGGCGAGTTCGTCGATACCAGAACTCGGGACGATTACAAGGTCGTGAGAGGGGAACGCGCGGAAGTTATCAAACACGCCGACAACCTGAAACCCGAGGGTGAATTCGAGAGGCCCGAGAAGACTCCTCACGGACCCGCCGAGAGGCGAACGCCCATCAAGCATCCCGACAACCTGAAGCCGGAGGGTGAATTCGAGGGACGCCCGAGAGAGGAGGCACCGAAGAAGGGTGACAGAGCTGTCGTGAAGAAGCCGAAGGACAATCTGAAACCGGAGGGTGACTTTGAGAGGCCCGAGAAGACGCCTCACGGACCAGCCGAGAGGAGAACGCCCATCAAGCACGCCGACAACCTGAAACCCGAGGGCGAATTCGCGGGACGCCCGAGAGACGATGCACCGAAGAAGGGCGAAAGAGCCGAGGTGAAGAAGCCGAAAGATAACCTGAAGCCGCAGGGCGAATTCGAGCGTCCCGACAAGAAGCCGGTCGGCCCGGCCGAGAAACGCACGCCTATTCGGCACGAGGACAATCTTCATCCCGAGGGAGAGTTCGCGGGACGTCCGAGGGACGACTACGGACCGAAGCGCGCGGAGCGTCCGGTGCAGAAAAAACCGAAGGACAACCTCAAGCCCGAAGGGGAGTTCCATACTCCGAAATCGGAGAAGGTCAAGCCGGCGGAAAAACGTACGCCGATCCGACATCCGGATAACCTGAAGCCGGAGGGCGACTTCGTCGGCAGGCAGAGGGAGGATTACGTCGCGACCAGAGGCGAGAGATCGGAGATCGTCGTTCACGAGGATAACCTGAAGATGGAAGGTGAGATGAACCTGCGAAGGTCGAGGGACGATTACACCGTATCCAGGACGGAGCGCGTCGACGTTATTCGACGAGAGGACAACCTGAAAATCGAGGGAGAATTCACGGACGTACGTCGCCGCGACGACTACCGCGTCGTCCGAGGGGAACGCACCGAGATCGTCAGGCACGAGGACAATCTTCGGCCGGAGGGAGAATTCGAGCGTCCCGAGAGGGCTGAGGTGGGTCCGGCGGAGCGCAGATCGCCGATCAAGCATCCCGACAACTTGAAGCCGGAGGGAGACTTCGCGGGTCGGCCCAAGGATAAGACGCCCGGGAAGGGAGAACGAGCCGTTGTCGAGAGGCCCAAGGACAATCTCCGAACGGAAGGCGAATTCGAGAGGCCAGAGAAGTCGCCCCTCGGTCCTGCCGAGCGAAGAACACCCATCCGACATCCCGACAATCTTCATCCGGAGGGTGACTTCGTCGGGCGTAAAAGAGACGAGGCTCCCACCAGAGGCGATCGCGCCGACGTCCGAAGACCCGAGGATAATCTTCGTCCCGAGGGTGATTTCGAGAGGCCCGAGCCGTCGAAGGTCGGTCCGGGCGAACGTCGAACTCCCATTCGTCACCCGGACAATCTCAAGCCGGAGGGCGACTTCGAGAGGCGTCCTTCGTCCAACGTCGGACCGGGAGAGCGTCGTACGCCCATACGCCGCGACGACAATCTTCGCACCGAAGGCGAGTTCTACGTCGAACCGAAGGAGGAAGCACCGAAGGGAGGCGAGCGCGCGGTCGCGAAACGACCGCAGGACAACTTGAGGTCCGAGGGGGAGATGCAGGTTACTCGGACATCGAAGGACGACTACAAGGTCGTGAAAGGCGATCGCGTCGAGGTTCGCAGACGCGAGGATCATCTGCGAATGGAGGGCGAGATCGACACGCGTCGATCGCGGGACGACTACAAGGTGGTGACGAAGGTGGAAAGAGTGGACATAAGGAGACACGAGGACAACTTGAGAGTCGAGGGAGAGTTCGTCGACGCGAGGAGGCGAGACGACTACACGCGCGTCGTCGGTGAACGCGCTACGATCGCCAGACACCCCGACAACCTCAGGCCCGAGGGTGACTTCGACCGACCCTCCAAGAGCCCCGTGGGCCCGGGAGAAAGGAGATCGCCGATCAAACACCCGGATAACTTGAGGCCCGAGGGTGATTTCGAGTCGAGAACGCCGCAACGCGTTGGTCCGGGCGAACGACGCGCGCCCATTCGTCAGGAGGACAACCTCAAGCCGGACGGCGAGTTCGCGGGTAGGCCGAAGGACGATTACTCGCCGAAGAGGGTCGAGCGTACCGAGATCGTTAGACGCGAGGACAACTTGAAGATGACCGGCGAGTTCCACGATACCACGTCTCACCAGTCGAGCTACGCGAATCGCCGCGACGACAACCAGCGCACGGTGACGAAAACGAACGCCACGTCCAGACGCGACTCCGTCGAGAGTCAGGCGACCGTCGACCGAGCCGTTCACCGCCGACGTCACATGGAATCTTCGATTTCTCTGGGGGAAGAAACGCGCAGCATGCAAACGACGAACCAGCGCAACTACAACACCTACACGAAAAAGACCGGTCGCGAGGTCGCCGCCCAGCTGAGCGACGTACAGAGCGACGCGAGGAACGCTACGACCACGGAGACGAAGACGCTACCGGACGGCTCCCAAGTCACCGTGACCAGACACACGACCACCAGACAGACGGGACAACGGGTAATCGGAGAATCGAGTCATCATCAACAACACGCTCAGCAGCAGACGAACTCGTCCGAACGCCACGTGAGTCGGGTGACCGACAGCGCGGGAGGTCCGATTTCACCGGGCTACGTCGAAGGTCCCCGCGATAACGGTCTTCCCGGCGGCAGATCCGTCACGACGATTGAAAATCAGCAACGACACGTCAACGAGCAACGTCGCGTTCACAACGAACAACACCACGTATCCGAGAACGTGTCTCGCACGCGTCACGTGATCGAGGATAGATCCATAACGGACGTGAATCGTCACGCCCGCAATCAAATCACGCGCGACACGTCGTCCAACGCTCGTCAACTGGTCGACGCCAGATCCACGAGCGGTCAGGACATCCATCGACAGAGGCAATACACCCAGCAGCAACAGCACGAGCAGCAGCATCAACACCAACAACAACACAAGCAGCAAGAAACTTCTAGGCGCGACTACGTGAACACGGAACACGTCGACAATCGTCATTCCTCCGCTCGTCAGCACAACGCGTCGATGCACACGCAGCACACGATCGCTAGTCAGGCTCGATTCGGCACCAACATCGGCGAGCACCAGCATCATCATCACTCGGTGATAGGCGGAAGCTCCGAACGCTCCGCGGTGGACAGCAGCAGCCGAACTAGTCAGCACCATCGCAAGAACGTGATATCCTCCTCGTCGGCAGACGTCAGTAACTCCGTGCTCCATCGCAGGGGCGTGACATCGTCGACGGAGGCACTCCACACGATTTCTTCGACGGCCGCTGCTCAGCGGAAGAGCATATCCAACCTCGCCGACAGCGGACAATACATCAGCAACTCCAGTCAGAGCAGCGACAGGCGAAGTCTGACTTCCATGCACCGCAGCGGCAAAGATGGCAACCCTTGGGCGTCCGCGACCTACGAAAGACCCCAGCGCATCGTCCATCGGGACAATCTGACCGTTGGAGGTAAATTCTATTCTCACAGCGAAGCCAAGAGCTACGGTAACTTCGCGACCCAAAAAACCGAAAGGGTCCAAAGACGATCGAACGTTTCGCACATCGCTCTCGGCGACGGTTCCTCGATCTCCTCCACGTCGTACAAGAAAGAATTCGCCCCGAAACATCAAGGTCCTTGCCCGGCAGCTCTCCTCGAGGCGAAACAGGCACCCTTCAAGCACACCAGGGACACGCCTAAACACAAGTTCTACATGCCGTTGATATCGAACTAGATTCGGGGTCAACGCGAGCCATTGATATATGCGATCGAGCTACGATCGTCCTCGACGAGGACTTCGAAATGTTTCAACTACTGCGATAAAGAAGAGAAGTTTGTATTCCTTTGTTGATTCATAAGTTATCGTTGTTCTTATCTTCTAGTATTACGTATCCCCGAATACCTGATATATTCCTTTTACACGTGCTCGCGTTCCCGAGAGACACGGATCCACCCCTCCCACGTAACCCCTCCGATCAATGCGGAACCAACGAGCGTTGCGAGCAATAACTAGAGCTTAAATCCGTGATACGACGATCGATGATACACGACCGTTGCCGTGCATCGATCGCTGCTGATGGTTTTGATTAAACGAAGCCACATTCGACTACTACACCGCGTTCCATTTGGAAATTCTATCCTTTTTTTCCAACTATCGACCTACCAATATGAAAAATACACAGATGCGCATACGTATTCCTATAGCTACGGACGCGGTAACACGGTTAACGCGTCTATTTTAATCGTTATTAATCGAGCATTTGCCAATTGATGCTGATTTTATCCATATGTTATCGAAGCTTTTATTACAACGACTATACCTAACTATATTTATTTTTACCCATTGACATATACCTATATCCGTATATTATATAGACGACTACTATTATTGTTATCATTTGTGATTTATTTCTTCGTTTATTCGCATGGTTTATTTTATAACGTCCAATAAAGAGCTTCTCTTTACTTCTCCGGCGTTTTTCTCATTCCTGTGGGTAAACCAATTTTCAACAAAAGCGGGCTGTACTCGATGATCGCGGACGGGGCAAAAAAAAAAAAATGGAAACGACGAAGGCGCGAAACAGCATCTAACCGAAATTAACGCGAAGCGACGCGAAGATCGGGGAAAAGAACTGGTAATCGTACGTTTTTTTGTTTCTATCGGCAGTTTCGCCTTCACGGGTAACGTAGATAACGCCACCTCTATCTCTCGAACGATTCTTTCTCTTTTTCTATCGTTTCTCATTTGTTACCTCATATTTTCTCCGACCGAAATGTTGGACGACACACGTTTTGGTATAATTTGACGTGACATCGATAAGAAGCGTCTCCACACCACCCGACCGGCATAAGATAGTAATGATAGTCCCAGATTTTTTATTATTATGAGAAGAAAGGTTTTTCTCGAATGCCTCTACTTGTGCGCACTGTCACTTCTCTCTCGTGTCAACAACTGTCTGTCAGATATGGATGCATCGACCAGGTACGACTAGCCGAATCCTCGCGGAATCGAATACCGAATAAGCGCGAATAACCTCGGATCGACGGAAAAACGTGCTCGATCAAAAATTGACCGTTCCGCGTGGAAATCCGCGTTTACTTTGTCCGCGAGAGTTCTTTGCCGTTCGAGTCTGTCTCGTTGGTAAGGATTCCGAGTTTTGAGGAACGAAGAATCGCGCGTGAAATCGTCGCAAGCGGAATCAGCGACGATACATCGTTTCGTATTTTCGTATCGCGATTCTTGGATTTTCTCACGTTTATTTATCGCAGTCTAGCAGCGAAAACGGAACAGAGTCAGGTAAAAGTCGAGGATGCGACGATTCAGCATTGCTCGATCGGGAGCCTCAACGACGACGATTCGAGCCCAATTCGTCGCAAACGGTACGCTAAACCCCGTTCGACGTCCGGATCAAAGATCGACGCGATTCCAGAGGATGTAGGCTCGCAATTGTCGGAAAGAACCTGGAGGAGGTTGGGGAAGAAGTCGGCGGCTTCCGATTCCAGAATCGCCACCGTTACCGCCGGCGTTCAGGTGATGATTACGGGCTCCGCAAATAATCCGCTCGGTTTTCAAATTTCGCTGGTTTATTTTTTTTCTTTCGCGCGAGAACGTAGAAGCCGACGAGTTCGGAAGTTCGTATATTTCGCGTGAGACCGCGTAACCGTGGGTGGGTATCGTTTACAGAACGGGCTCGGCAGCGACACGAGATCGTTGTTGGCTACCGACGAGATCGACGATCCATCGTCGTCGAAGAAAAGTGAGAAGCGAAGCAGGTCTTCGTCGAAAAACGAGGAGGCTAAGAGCGATTCGGCGGACGAGGAGTCGGAGGAGAGCGACGAAACCGGCGGGTACGGCGACGAGGATCCCGAAGCAGCGGGAATGGAGTCGGGAAACGAGGAGGAGCCGGAGAACGGTGCCGAGGATGGTAGCGACGAAGCTTCGGAGAACGCCGAGACGAGGAACGCCAAGAGGGATACGTCGGGTACGGAAGAAGAAGAAGAAGAAGAAGAAGAAGAGGAGTACGCCGACGCGGAGGAGGCGAACGAGTCCAGCATCGAAAATTCGGCGATGTCGGACGAAGTTCCGGTATTCGAGGAACGTTACGAGCAGGATAACCGATCCAAACGGAGCAACGACGAGGCGACGAGGTCTTCGGAGCAAAGAACAGCCTCCGAGACGCGGAACGACGCGGCGAAAGTAGCGAGCGCGCAAAAGCGACGGTCGGTCGTCGATCGTCGCGACGCGAAAAATGTACGGAGATCCGCGGAGACGAGGATCGGGGAATCGAAAGACGCGGACTCCGCGAAGGAAAGTTCGGGATCGTCGGTGGTGGCGGCGGCGGCTCCGAAAAACGAGCCCGAGGAGAGGAGCAACCGAGATACGAAGTCAGATTCCGCGCTCTCCGCGTCCGACTCGAAATCCTCGGAAACGGAGGACAAGGCGGCCAAAACGAGCTCCGAGGAGACGAAAGAGGAGGACCACGGCGAAAGCTCGTCGGACGGCGAAGAGACCGAGGCGCAGTACGTGAAGAGAGTTCAAGACGCGATTCAACGACAGATAGACGCCATCAAGGAAACCGTCAAGCGTGAGATCGAGGAAGAAGAAAGAATCGCGGAGATCAAGAGGAACAACGCTAAGTACGACGAGTTGCAAGCACAATTCGCCGAGGAAGATAGAATTGCTCGGGAGTCTGCTTCGACGCCTGACGCGGCGGCAGCTCCGGCGTCGGCGTCGGCGTCGGCGTCGGCGTCGGCGTCTCCCGTCAAGCTGTCGAACGAGCCTCGTGCCAGAAAGAGACGACAAAGAAATACGCGCCGCAAAAGCCGACGGTCCCGAAACGTCAATGCTAGTCAGTTGAGGGATATCGAAGGCGTGGCCGTTCTGGATTCGGGAGTTTACGAGAAGGCGAATCTTCTCCACGAGAGCATCCGGAAACGAGCAGCGCCCGTTTACGGGGAAATCGACAAAGTTAGCCCTGAAATCGAAGGAGCGGAAGTAAAGAAACTTGACGTTTCTGAGAAGGCTTCTCCGGAACCGAGCAACGATAGAGGTAATTATTGGTATTGTTAATACACGATTGAATTATACGCGTACTCACGATTTCTCGCGTATCGCCAGGGTTGTCCTCGGACGAAGATCCGCGACAAGACGAGCCCCGAAGAGCGGAGAGGTCCTCCGGTAGCATCGGCAAGCGGTATCGAGGGTCGGAACCTGCGGTGCCGGAGGGTAGGGCCGCATTTCTCGACGACCGAGTTGAAATCGACGAGGAAAACGACGACGAGGGCAACGAGTCCGACGGAGACGGGTTCGCGGCAGATCCCGCCTCAAGCTTCGGGAACGAGAGATCTGCCGTGGAAAATAATCGTCGCGATTTCAGTTTTTCCGAAATTAATCGGGATCGAAACGAATTGGTGACGCGGCGCAAACGCGCCGGATCGGGCAGCGATAATAGAGCTTACGTTCACGGAGGTCGGAAACTGACGCGCCGCCAGGCTCGGGAAAGATCCAAACAGCTGCAAAAGGTTCGATCTTAACGGTGTACAAATTCATCCGACTGCAAAAAATGACCAGGCACTCCGCGCTGAATTTTTCATGAAATAAACGAACGAATCGGAGCGCGTCTTTCCAAAATCAACGGCGATCGCGACTCGACGAGTGGAAGACAAAAGTTCCACGGTCTGGCCATTTTTTCCAGATTATACAGGAGCGCGCGTTGTCGTTGCCGTTGCTCGGGTGGTTTGCAAGATCGCGGGGAACCGTTTCCGTCCGAGGCGATACCACGTGTCCTGAATTTCCCATTTCCGAATCGACGGATCCGCTCGTAAAAATAATATTCTTTTCATTTTGACAGATTGCGTTAAAAAAAAGTCACGTTGACAGGGACAAACGTTTGGCAAATTTGAGCGTTCATACAAAATCCGATTCTGTCGCATCTTTGACAGGTAGCTCGCAGGAGTTGAGTCCCCGACTGGCTACGGAGTACAAGGAGGCCTTCGGCGGTCTTCAAACCGACTCCAGCGGTGCGCTGGCGAGATACAAGCGTATCAAACGCGTAGCTCGGGAGGCCTAACGCTCCGGACCGTTGACTCTCCGTGATTCTCGTTGCCTGTAAAACGATCGAAGAAAAAAAAACCAAAAAAAAAAAAAAAAAAAAAAAAACAAAACACCAATTTAAAATGCCGTAGGATAAACGTATTATCGAGTAATTGGGTAATCGAGTTATGGAGTTCGTCCGATGCGTGTCGGGAGTCGCGTCCGTTCTAATCAGCAAATAACGCACGATCGGAAATTGATCGGCATATAATACTCTGACGCGCCATCAAGGTTGGAAAAATAAAATATTTTGTACAAGAATGTCGCCTTGGCAATTTTCAAAGAAACGAACATGCACCTGGAACTGTACCCGTAGCTCGTTCCTCTGAAAAAAATCTGAGGTTACACACGTTTGAATAACATAGTACGAGCAACGCACGAACGTTCGCAGCATTCTCGAAATATCAGGTAAAATGAGTTCTGCGTATGATTTCTTTGATTTATTTTTGAATGAAAATCGTAATGCTATAGATTTAAGTACTACACGATGAATGGTAATTATTAATTTTATATTGACCTGTCTTTTATACATTCTAACAAAGACTTCATCTCGCGGCGATGGGGTCAGGAATAATGGGACAGGGGACGGGGGCTGCTTTACTCGATCGAAGTTACTACAGTAAATTGACATCTCTTTTAGAGTGCACGACTTAATTATATCAATAGATACACTTTTGGCACTTGTTATTTATTCTCTCTCTCTCTCTCTCTCTCTCTCTCTCTCTCTCTCCCGCTCACTCTGTCTCCCTCTCTCCCTCTCTCCCTCTCCCTCTCCATCTCCCTCTATTTGTCTCTCGCACGCACGCACTCTCTCTCTCTTTCGCTCGCTCTCTCTCTCTCTCTCTCTCTCTCTCTCTCTCTCTCTCTCTCTCTCTCTCTCTCTCTCTCTCTCTCTCTCGCTCTCTCGCTCTCTCGCTCTCTCTCTCTCTCTCTCTCTCTCTCTCTCTCTCTCTCTCTCTCTCTCTCTCTCTCTCTCTCTCTCTCTCTCTCTCTCTCTCTCTCTCTCTCTCTCTCTCTCTCTCTCTCTCTCTCTCTCGCTCTCTCGCTCTCTCGCTCTCTCGCTCTCTCGCTCTCTCGCTCTCTCGCTCTCTCGCTCTCTCGCTCTCTCGCTCTCTCTCTCTCTCTCTCTCTCTCTCTCTCTCTCTCTTTCCTCCTTGTCCTGGTCTCGTATTTTCATTTATTATGCGATTGCTCTGCAATTGACTCGATCAACGCTTTGAACAAAAATTCGAAAACATTAATCTACTTTAGTAACTTGCCAAGAAATTGTTTTTTCATTTTATTTTTTTGTTTACGAGAATTTGAATGCGAAACGCGATGAACGTTTTTTTCGAATGAGTTCTCTTATTTCCTATGTATGGTACACCGTCGCGTCGACGATTCACATCTGTACCGCGTTGTTCAAGGTGTTTGCCGCCAAAACTCTGATCCATTCTCGATAAGCGATCGTTGATCGTAATCATTTACGGCTGATATTTGGTTTGTCGACAAATAATATGTATAATCTAACATGCATAAAATTTCTTATATAAAAACATAGTTAACTTATAAATAAATAACGATCTAGTCTAACGATTATAAAACTTCTTTACACGTTTATAACAATATTATATCTATATACCATACCACTTTTTACTAACTTCAATTATTAGTTTCTTTCTTTGTCATTAATCGTAACGACTCACGCCACGCACCTTTTTCGTCAGCGGCAAATACCTTGTCTACTTTCGACCTAAACGAACTGATTTCTCGTATTCTTCGTTAACCGATCTTCAACGCCTATAATCAACGATAAAATCACGTACCATTTCTTCGCGTACCTTTCACTCTCCGTTATGCGCGCAAATTGTGAAAAAAAAATTCACATATTTTACCCCGTTCGTAGGACAGATATTGAAATGCTTGAACATCTCGATGACAATTCGTCGCGGCTAACGGTAATGCTCGAAAGATGCGGGAAAAATTGAGAGAGAAAAAGTCGCGACGAACCGAGTTTCCCGCCCGATTCGAGCGAAGAAGTTAAACGCGACGCGACGTGTTTAGAGTCGAGATAACGAAGAGTAGAGTATGAAAATAAGTAGAGACCAAATGGTTCATCAGCGACACGATACCGTCTTCCATGTATGGAGGGTTTTTTTAAACTTCTAATTACCTTAACGGTAGAATAGAGAGAGGACGATGCTACTGTATATCACGCGCATAGGGATGTAAACGCGAATGTAACATGACAATTGATGTAATTCGACTGAGAAGATTTCGTGGTTAGAATGTCCTTCCTCGTCGTTTTCGTCGGATACTTATTCCACGTGACGTTACAAAGCAAACGTATTCCATTAAAATTTCAATATTCCAACAATCGTACAGGTAATTTTCTTTCTTTTTTTCCTTTTTACACAAAAATTTCATCTCTCGTCGAAGGTAATAATATTGTCTTGCCAAAATTCACATTTCGCGCCTGATCGATGCCATTTTTCATCAACGGCAATGTTTTTTCTACCAACATCTAGGATGTTTGTTAAAAAAATGTCAACTTTTCGAACAAAGTTTTCACTTTTCCCATTCCCATCGAAAAACAAATCGTTCCTGGAAAACTCAATTTTTCAACTGGAATAAACTTTTTTGACTAGAAACAACATTCAACGTCAAAACTTCAACGTTTAAATAACAAAAATATCATTTGTCTAGCGTAAATTAAAAATATGTGACCACGTTTCAATCGTGTCTTTTGCCTTCGTTTTATTCGAAATCCTTCGATGCGAACTTAATTTTGCCGAAATATCACTGTTTTCGCAAAGAAATGTTCAATTATTTCTATTTCTCGAAGAATATCGCGTGGAATTTGGAATTTGGATTCTCGAGAAATCTGTTAGGTATCATTTAATTGGCCAACAGCTTACGATACATCATTCGCCGCTCGACGATGAGAATTGCGCGGCAATTGGAATTTCAACGAGTAAAATAAGAGTGAACCGGCTTAGTTTACCGTTCGTAAACATAACGAGGTCTCTCGCAAGACGCGAAGTATTCAACTTTTCACGATGCGACCTTAGTCGCTTACATCCCTATTAGCGTTGCCGGGCGTGCGCGTGCGTGTGCGTGTGCGTGTGTTATCGTATGTACAAACATGAATATGATTTTCCTTTGTCTTGGCTCGACGTACATACGTCGAGGTACGGTTGTCAGAGCATTTTTAGCGGTGCCACTTGGCATATTTGCCGAATATTTAACGATGCCGATGTAATTTCCGCTGGGAAAAAAATTGACTTTTCACGCATGCAGATAAACGTCTATGACGATTAAATATTACGTCGAGGATACTTTTTCGGATAACGAATGATGAAAAAACTCTTACGATTTCTGCGAGTTCCTGCGTAACACCGATTCGAGAGATTAACGACGATTCGTCGCCGGAGTCGTTGCGTACCGCGGTAAGAAGATTGAACGATTTTTAACGAAGAAAGCGACATCGAGTGAGGTATTGTAATTAGTCTCTTAAATTTAAGCGAGATATGAAACTTGTTAAATCTACGCGCGTGTATGTACGATCGCGACGCTACTAGGGCATCTCCCCTCGCGACTCCTTACACGAGCGTGTTGAAAAATTGAAAAATGTGCCTGGAAAGTAATGAAAGAACGGTAAAGCCTTCATTTCCCCCCCCCCCCCCCCCCCCAACATCCACATCCACATCCGCATCCGCAACCACATCCACATCTACATCCAAATCCACATCCACATCCATATCCACGTCTCATTAGAAAAACACGAGCACTCGTAATCTTAACAGTGTGTCTTTATGCGATTCAGTGCTTTGAGAGAAATTATAATGAAAACAGCGATGTGCCGCCGAATATTTCAGTGAACATACCCGCGCCACTGCACACGTGCAATTTCATGGAAACTCGAGGCCGTGAAGCTGTAGCACGCGCGATGCCTTTCAAACGAGTAAATCCGAAAAGGGACGTCGAAATCGAGATGCCCGCGTGTGAAAGGAATCGCGCGCCGTAGTTTTACATCTGCCGAAAACCTCGACTCGAAGGAGAGCTGATCCTATGCCTCGACGATGGCTCTGCTGTCTATGCGAACGCGAGACCACGAATCTGCCACTTCTCTGCGAGAATCTTAACATCTTTCCGAATATTTGATTATTGTAAAATTATTAATACGAAAAATCTGAAAATCAGACAACCGATCGGCGTGTTCCGAGAGTTGAAATTCGATCGCTGCTCTCAATGGCGAACACATGCGCAGCAGAAGAGGTAATTGCACGAAAATCCATTGGTAAATATGTATGTATACGCGTGTATATGGGTCAATAGTTAAGAAAACGCTACGCTTCCCGGTCCGTATAATTTTCGCACGAGCTTCGAAACACCGAGAAACGATACCGCTGTAACCGTTACAATTCATTTTCTTTCATCGTTACCCAAGGAAGACACGAATGAAATTTATGATATGTATACGCATTTTCAATTTCACCGATCGTACCGGATCAACGCTCTCAGCGTCGTCAGGGAAAACCTTCCGTGTTTACGGTCGTAATTACTTCCGCGTCGGGTGTATTTCTTGGAATGAACTTGTTGCGTTAAATCGAACGAAAAAAAAAATCAATTCGCTAAAACATTAACCCGAGGCACCTTCGAACTTTGTAACCGCGTCAGGCATCCACGCGCGAATTCGCCGTCTCTATTATTGCCACGCGCGCGTTTCACGTGTTTCAAATGGAAAAAGAGCAAAACTTCGTCTCGGGCTGGGAGAGCTGGTGAGAAACTTATCAGCGGAAAACGCGGCGGTCGCAGGTATTTATCGCGCTTGGCAGACGTGCAATATTTTCAAACATTGACCCGTGCGTCGTACCATTTTCGTGAAACTACGCGGCGGGCAAAACGCCCTTATCCCCGTTATTTTCTCGAAAATAGTAGGCGCGGCAAAGTTTCAAGAAAATCGTACGTTGTGCATATACACAGATCTATATATACATGTTGCGCGCGTACATGATTGTACGTAAGATATACATACGATGAATAATTTATACCTATTTTAATTTGCGTACGACGAAAGCATGTATAAATCGGTAAAGAGTTTTCTTTTGTGCATCTCAGAGATCATACATAGTACAACGTACATGGTAGTATAAAATAAAAAAAAAAAAGTTTGTCATCAACACTTGCAGGTTGAACGAATGTTTTATCACGAAAGAGATTTCACATTGTGTTCGATGTACACGTATGCGTACCTACCTATGTAGCAGCTTGCTCGTTCGCGTTTCGACCGTTGTCAAATCGAGCAAGCCCCGAACAAAAACCGATGCGACGGCTGTTGAAATTTCAGTATTTTCGTTTAGTAACGCTCGATAGCATCACGACGACGCTACCTTACCCCAGGCGATAGACTTGTGCGTATAAAGCTATGTATGTATTACCCGATAGCTTGGTTCTTCGTTCGATACGATCTGTATTCTCATACGATTCGTCATTTTTCGATTCCACCTCTCTCTCTCTCTCTCTCTCTCTCTCTCCACACGTTCGAATCGGCTCGAAAGTTCAGGACCGTTACCCGTGCGGGGGAAAAATCAGGGGAAAAAACACGAGCGTTGATTTCCAACTTATTGCAGGATTCTCCGGACGACCGAGACTGCGCGGACTAAAATTGTCTTTCGAGTATACAAAAATCATTCGCTAGAAATTCCTACACCGTTAAGAATTTCTTCGTAGCCGTAACGCCTCGAACTTTCGCTTGGATAAGCATCGCTATACCTAAGTTTTTCGCGCGTTCGCGTGCTCTTCTTCGCTTATTCAGAAATTACTCAGCCTGAAGTGGTCCTCCACAGCTTCGTCCGTTATGGGAAGATCGGGATCGCTCAGCATTTGTAGACTGGCGAAATCCATTGGACCTAAACTCTGTCTAAAATCGTCATCTGCCGGAAACAAATCGTCCGACAGATCGCTCGGCATTTCCGTGTTGTGGAAATCTTTCATGAATTCCGAACTGCTCAGACCAAGATTGCCTGAAAAATCTGACAGAACAAAAGCAACCATCTTTTCAAGATATGCGAGATACGTTAGCTGTTCGAAAAAATGTATGAAAATCCAACTCAAGGTCTGAAAAATATCCCGATTACAAAATATTCGATTGACCACCCTCTCTGAAACGAATTATCGTCAAGTAGATTTTACCCGGAAGTTGGATTCTTCCTTTCTTCCTTTTTTCCCAAAAACCTGTTAATATCCTCTTCTGCGTTCCATTTTGCAACGAAAACGTGTTGGATAAACGAAAGATACTGGTCGATGCGAATTTCAAGCGCGGTCATTCGAGCAAAGCAAATGCGAGGATGCTAATCGAATTGAAATTGACTTTGATTCGAAAAACCGATCGAGTCTCGGATAAAACGAATAAAATCACCTGTGAGTATAATCGACGGCGTATTCGGAGTTTGTGGCGTTAATTGTTGAGTTGACGTAGGTGTTCGAGGCTGATACGCCAACTGCGGACTCGTACTGAAATAACCAGCATCTCCGCTACCCGATTCTCCGCCGACATTGATCATTTCGCTCTGCGTAAACGTCGAGGAGAAAACAAACAAGAAAATAATATTTAAATCTCAAACGAGCAATCGATTGATTTCAGTCGATCGATCCCCGAGCTTCGACTTACTTGAGTATAATTGGCGGTGTGACTTGGTGAGCTTATATAAGTACTTAACGTAGTTGGGGCGACAGGAGAATCCATCTGAAACATCGTTGACAAATGTTCGTGATCGTGTAGGGAACGTGCTCGGGCTTAACGTCACAACAATTGCCAAATAACAATAACGATAAGACTGATTGCCAGCGATGAAAGTAACGTTTACGGTCGGAACGACCGAATGCCGGCGCAATTTTTTTCCCGCCGCTTCGCGGTGGCGATAGATCGGCGACGAAACTGTTTCCGAAGAGATATCAAAATTGTAACTAAAAAATCATGTTTGGCGACATTTTGACTAGATTCTTTTGGTCTCATCACCTCTGGCTGTGGCTGCGAGGTCCAGGTGCAGCCAGATTCCACTAGCTGTTGTACTAATTGCGCCCAATCCTGACGGGAAGTAGGCAGGCAACACACGAAGAGCAGTAAAAGTTAAGAAAATGTCCAACCCGTTTTACAAATGTACGATACGAGTTTTGTCCCGTCAACGAAATCATGCTCGTGATAAATTTGGAAGACGCGAGGATGTAGCAGAAAAATCGCGCGAATCGTGCGGTACATTTATATTAGATTCGAATTGATGCTCTTGGCTCGGGAATTGACGGAATTTTCCGGTCCGTTGGATTTGTATATGAACGTCGAGCGAAGCATAAGTCGTCCGCTCGAGATCACCCCGAAGACGACTCGGAGATAGCTCGCGGTATACTTACCACTCCCTTGATATGCACAAAACCAAAAGGACGTCGTAGTTAGAACGCGACACTCGTGCGAAACCGGGCGACATGTAATTGTTATTTCCAGTCTTTTCGCTAGATCAATTTCAGACTCACCATGCTGAACTGTTCGAAATGCTGCTGAAGCGTGGCCGCTTGCGTTTGGTCGGGTATGTGATTATTTTGATCTATATTACTGGGCGTGAAGTTGGGTTGTGCCAAGTGCCCGGTAGGACTAGGTGGGGCCGACGGATTATTGCTGTAACTCAGCGGACTTCCCTGAAACGATACGAATGGAATCAAAAATCATTCGAATGAAACTCGAATTATCCTAACGATTGCCCGGGCGTGCTCAACCTATCGTAACTCTCAGGTAACGATGAGAACTACTCGATGGTAGTTGTTAGTTGTCCTTTGTCAACGAGCTCCGTGTGTCATATCTCGACGAATTCTCATATCGAATCGTACAAGGTACCGTTCTCCGCTGCACGTTCGTTTCGCAATTTACTCGTCGTCTCGCGGAAGAAACGAAATCGAACGTGGAATACGGTTGGATCGCGTCACGAAGCGTCACTTACGATACTAACCCGTACGGTGAGACTCGGTGACGACTGAGGAGACGGTCGATTTACAGGCTGCGGAGTTCGATAAGAGGCCAAAGATGTCGCCGTCTGATGCGAATGCGATGGGTTCTGCGGGAACGAAAAAAAAAAAAACAGTACAGTACACCGCGAGCCTCGTTCGCGACCCTCGAATCAAATAAACTCTCAAATTCGCAAGCTTACCGGACTTTGCGGCGGCAGCGGGCTGCTCGGCTGGTGATAAATAAAATGTTGAGGACTATGCGAAGGCGGAGGTGGTTGGCTATACGAGTGAAGATCCTGCTGCGACGTACTCGTGCTGTTTTCCAAAGTTACACCCTGCTTGAAAAGTTTGCAAAACTAATTCAGCCATTCTCGACAACACGCACGAGTATCAAGGTTGGTGATTTGGGAACGAGAACGGATCCCGCGAACCAAGCGCCGTATAATAATGGACCGAATAATACGTCGCTACGTTCGCGTTTTGGTAGAATAAATTTGAGAAACGTTCACATCGATTGCTCGAACGATTCTGGCAACGGGGCAGGAGGGGGAAAAAACAGCAGCTACTAACCTTACACGTGTGCAGAAACCTAGAGTTAACAGGCACTGATAAATGGTTCTGTAAAATAACAAAAAACAAGAAAACACTACAAAAAAGGCAAAATAAAATATATTTTTAGCAATTAAAACGTGTGATGAAATAAAAATGTTGATTAGCTCGAATAAAACAAAGCAACGTTAATCACAAACAACACGAATCAAGATCGATCGTCGGGAGATAAAATACGCGTGCCGAAATACGTTTTCTCGCCGCTGACGCGAGGAATTCCATCAACGTTTTCACGGTCAGGGTTGCCCGTGGCGTTTTCGAAAATTTGAATACAACGCGGCAGATTTTCGCCAAGTTCCGAAACGGTATCGATATCCGAGCGTCTCCTCGCTTTCCGACAAGTCTCGCGTTTCCGGCACCGAAACAAGATCGACTAACAACCGTTCGAACTCGAACGATATCGCGTGACTGTTCGAGATCGCGTGGTAACCCTGTTTCACGCGTAATCACACATCGGCACGCTGAGAATCTCGTCGAACGAGGGTGAAAAAGCGATAGGCGAGATAAGATGTTCAATACCATGCATAACTCACGCGTCATGCCACCACCAGACACGAGTAAATTACCCCAACAACCGGAAACATTCGAGTACGTTTTTCGCGGCAACGCATCGCGGTACGATTGGAATCGTCGATAATATACGATACGCGATGTCACGAGCGTTTGGAAATCGCGGCGCAGCAGCAACGATTCGTAAAACTCGACGCGACGCGACGCGACGCGCGACGAGCGACGTAACAAAAGATCGATAACAACTCGCGCGACAAGCCAACGGACGACGGAGGAAAAGAGCTGAAAAAAGGAGAGAATATTAAACTTAGAAAAAAAAACAAGGTCGGGCGATGAAAGAAATCCGGGGGGAAATGAGAAATCTCGCGGATTACGGATGGACGGATAACGACGCTGCGTCGTTGTCGTCGCGAGGGTCGTTAAAAGCGTCGTAGCAGCGGTACCGGCCGAGCTACGTACGACAAGAAATTTCAGACGCGTGGTTCGGGCGAGGGTCGTAAAATCAAACGAAGAGATTTACTTGGACGTGGGCCGAACTCGGTTCTTGCGAGAAGGATAGCCTTCCAGCTTGCTGCAAGCTGGTTGGTGATAAAGTCGTGGGACTGCTCGTTTGAGGACTCTGAAATCCATAAACGTCAGTTGAAAAAAAAAAAAAACGGGACAAGAGTCGCGTTCCGCGTCGTTTCGCGATTCTAATCGACTCTTAAAGCAACTTATCGCGAAATAACGTTGCGAGGCACGCAACGTTGATAGGTAGGTGTACTCGTGCCGTTATTCGTTCGCATCGTACGCCGCGCGCCGTGTCCCGACGCACAGGAAAAGCTCGGGAATCGTTATCAGCCCCGATGAGAAACTTACGTTGCTGTATTGCGTACTACTCGAGTGTTCCTCTTGATCGAGGGGTGCGGGAAGCGGCGACGGGAAATGAACGTTGCTCAGGTCCGGCAACGAGCCCGTGTTGTTGCCTATGGGAATCTGTTGGCCCGGCGGTTGCGAGCTCGGATAAATGCTGCAAAAGAAAGTTCGCGTCGTTCATTTCTGACAAGGAAACATATCGGTGTAGACGATACCCGCGACGCGTCGGTACGACGCTATCGCGGTATCGCGGTACCGAGAGTTTATTCGACCAAACGACGAAAAATTTGACCGTCGCAGCGCACGTACCTGATGTCAGGTACTCTCGGCATTTCGCAGGAAGATCTCGGTCTCTCCATGAAACTCCGGTGCAAGTCTCTATGCTCGCTGCCCACCATGCCAGCGGACGCGTGTGGATCTGATGAGAAGGATGATGTTTTAATTCGATTGCGAAAACGGAGGGAGATAACAGGTACAGGAGTGGCACGCGCGTTGCGTGGTACGAATAAAACTAACGGGAATATAGAACTCGCGTATCGATTGCGAGGATAGCCAATGGGCTGAACGGAATATTCGCCGAGCGATGGAATTTCGGGAAGAAACTACGAGGATTTCATCAACGAAGGGGCGGGGGGGGGGGGGACGAACGGGTGGAAATACGGGAAGATACGTTCGCAAATTATATACGTAGGTGTAGGTATACATATGTAGATATATGTACGTATGTATGTATAGGGGAATGAAAACAATGCGAAGAAACTGACACGCGTCGCTACCTCGCCGGTGAGGTATGGAGGAAAGCATCTGACAAGATTCGTTGGCGCTCTGATGAAGCGCCGAGTCTGAATTCGTTCTTCGCCAAGTATCCGGCGGAGGAGGCGACAGATAAGGTACGCCGCTGTAACGCGGCATCTCGTGCCTTTTTTCCGTCGGTCGAGATCGCATCGGACCCGGTACGCTTCTCCCTCGATCCCCAGTCCGATACATACTCATATTGTTTTGTAGCTCCTCGACATTGTTCGTCGTCGTCTGCAACAAATCACGACGAAACTTAACGCACGTTACACACCAAAAAATCTCGTTCGATCAATATCATTAATCTACAAATATCACATGCACGGTATCCAAAGAACATAATTTTTACTATCCGCGCAACTCCGTTGCGGTCACGACATTTTTACGCCAATCACCCCCCCCCCCCCCCCCCCCCATCTACCCGAGTAGAGAAACTCGGTTGGGATACGGAAGAGCGAGCATGCGCTATCAACATGCATTGTCCGTTATCATCGCCGAAAATTCAAATCCAACTGTCGAGTGCGAAAGAAAAAAACACTACGAATGCGAGGGCTCGAAATTTCCTCGGATAACGAGCTCGCGCGCCAACGATGCCTGTACGGGGAACAACAATGTAATAATCGTTGCAATATCGAGCGAGCTTTGAAAATAATCAAACTAAGTATTGCGTTGCTTGCAAACGGCTAAATTGTTATCGATCGGCAAAGATATTAGAGTTCCTTTGTTCACATTTCGTTGTCGTTCGGAAATTTCATGCCCACGGTATCTACTGGACATACGTACGTGAAATATGTAGGTATAGCAGGATACTCCGGACGAGGAGATACCTACGCGTTACCTTCGATAGCGCGTATCCTCCGCCGAATTTCGCGCGACAGGTGGACGAAAATATTCCCTGATAATCTCCGATACGACTCGTAAGCAAAGTAAACTCCCGATGAGACGAATTATGGATTACGATTCATCGATCAACCACGAGACAAAAACATTATTCGCGATCGAAACGATACGCGATGCCTGCAAATTTCTCATCGATAACATTTTTCGGAAAATGCATCGCGGCCCCCTTCGTTCTCCTCCAACCACGCCGAACGACAACGAAACGCAACGCCGTCGTCGAAGAAGACACGTGGACGCGGAGGGACGGAGGGCCGGGGAAAATATGATCGGTCGCCAACAGGTGCGAACGGGGCCGAGGATCGATCCGGAGGGACGATTGATTCGACGAGGGCGCAGATATACTAGCAAACAAATGAGCGCGTAGATATTATCGTCGATAATAAAAATAACGAATTCCAGCGCGAACGATATCGTCTCGTTGTTCGAATCGTCGAACAACAAGATCGCGTCCCGCCGCGTCGTAGGAGGGCGAACGGAACGATCGCCAGATGTCGCCAGAGCAACGCTCGTTTCGTATTTTTCTGATTATAATAAACAAGCAAATTTATACGCGCGCGGCACACGCGCGCACGCGCGTCGTTAGAAGTACCCTCTCCGGTCCCAGCGATGCGTTTAATGGTAGCAAATTGTTAATTATAATAAATTCTCGCACGGCGGAGCAAAGGTCAAGGAAAACTTGCTATACAACCTCCGTAGTTGTAGATCGAAACGTACGGTTAAATACGCAGTTTCATTCCGAGACTAAAGGAAATGGAAACAATCGAACGCCGGGGGACGACTCGCCGCGACTCCGAGTCGCGCAATAATAAATATCCTCTCTCCGTGTTGTTTGTACATTTTTTATTTACTTTATCCGATGATCATCTTCGCGGATGACGTCGTCGTAAGTTCCACGGTTTGCAAACAACGATAGACCGCGCGACGCTTCGCTCGAGAAAAATCCGTGTTTATAGTAGGAGAGGAAAAGAGACAATTTTCATTTTCGACGCCGCGCCGTTCGCTGTTCGCGAAAAAAAACACAAAAAAAAACCCAAAACAACAGCGGAAAAGCGAGACGAAATAAAACGGCTCGATTTCTTGTCCGGCGCGATCGAAATCGTCGTTCGTTCGATATTTGACAAAACGAAAACAACGCGAAAATCCGAATTCCCGACCGACGGTTCTCCACGGCTGATCCGTGGCAACGAAGCTGGACAATGGTACCTGAATTAGTTGTCGCCTATTTTTCTAACGACGATGATACGCTAGCAATCAAAATCCGGGCAGCGCTCTCCGACGAACGTAACGATCGTAAATCGTTTTGTAGGAATAAAGATAACGCCTCGCTCTCGATACGTACGTACTACCTGCTATATCATTCATCATTCATCATCAAGACGATTATTATTTGCGATAAAAATACGAATAATAACGATCATCCAACCAGCGCGTCATTCGTAGCTGCTGGCCCGTCACGACCGATTACGTTTGTTGACAGTTTTTTGTTTGAAATTTATTTGTTTGTTTCATCAACTTTGTTATTTTTCCACAGCGATACGTCCGCGAAAATTGTAGGCCAACGGTCTTACGAAACGCGGCTATCAAATCTTCGAATTGCCCAACGATAATAACATTGGTCGCCGGGTTCGTTTTGAAAGGTGCGAGCACGGAAAAATGGCGGAAGAAAACGTCCGAAAAACCAGGGACGCGGTGAATTTGTCGAGATTCGCTCGGATTCGTTCGATCGGGAACGTTGCGAAATGTTTTTCCGAACCGCTTGCATCAGCCAAATCCGGACTTTGTCCGTCGAGTTGTTGCGGAATGGTGCGGAAACGAATCATTTCGACGGTAGCGTGAAATTGGTAAATATCGTGGAGCCCTCGCGTCCGTACCGACGTGTATCGATAAACGTCGGCAAACGCAATCGCGCCGCGTACACGTTCTACTAGTTACTTTCTCGTTCAAAACGAGTAGATATTAAACAAGTGTCTCGCGCTTACAGAAACGAGCGGTTGTTGCCATCGCACGCGGCGATACGTCGTCATCGCGACTCGATACGGTCGTTTCTCTCGAACGATTTTCGCCGACGGGCATCTCGACTTGTCCCGCGGTGTCGCGTCTCGAAACTACCATCGGTTATCCCACCGCGAGGTTCGTCCTGCCAAAACGCGCTCGTGACTCGTTGTTGGGAAAATGATAGGGAATCCGAGGGAACCGCAACCGGAAAACGAGAGGGTTAAACGGGTAAAACGTGTACAAGCCAAGTCGTACCCGCGACGCGTCGTTCGAAGGTGCGAAACGTTTAGCCGCAGTAAAATCACGATAGCGATAACGAAGGTGCAGCAATGCAGACGACGATCCGTCCTTGCCTCTTTTTTTCCTCGTCGAATTACTTTTACCGGTATAAATTATCATTCCGGTATTCGGTAATTTTTGGGAATTATCAAGCAACAGATCGATCGTTGGGTACCTCGGATTATTTATTTATTTATTTTATTTCCTCATTTTTTCTCTACGCGGCGGAAGCGAAATCGAAGCGGAAATCGTTCTCTGGTAGAACCGGCATAACCGTGCAGCGAGTGCCGATGTTGCGCAACGAATAATATTCATAGATAATCTGCATCAGGTTGTTTGATAATTCTGACTGACCGATAGCGTGGCTCATTGTCGTAGATAAAGCAGCGGCACGCGGGATAGGTTGCTCGGCGTAGGTACTCGCTGTGCGTGGCTGCATCGGTTTGTCTGATTCGAACGCCGGCGACCATGTTAGGCCGCAGAAGCTTCCGACAACGAGATGTAACCGTCTGATAAGCTAAATCTCTCGCGTCATCTCGTTTCTAGGAAACATCGTCGCTTCGCGAGACACTCTTTCGAACGAAGCCGCGGTCCACGGCGCGATAAACCGTTTTTACAGAAATTCGACGCAACCTCGCCGCGATGCGGAAAGTAAGCGGGCGTAGTACATAGATGTCCCGAGTGTCGTCGCGACATTCTCGTCGGCACGGTTGAAATCGGGTTCGTTTTCCCCGAGATCGCGCGTCGTCGCCGCCATCGTCGGTCTTCCGTTTTGCAACGCTCGATCGTTGGGATTGTTGCCGCGTTCGTTCTCGAAGTAGGTATTCGCGGGAGCGTTCGCGTGTCGGTCGCCGAATCGAGGGAATCTAGCGAGCGCACGGCATCGGTGGCGGCGTAAACGTAAGAACTTGACGCGTCCAACGATATCGATTGTCCCGAGCGCGCAACGTTGAAGAAATCGCTGCTGCGCGCAACCGCGATATCTGTCCGATCGTCAGATTCGGTACTTCCATTTCAGATAAATTCATTCTATTCCGACGCGATTTAGCTCCGAGTTACGGTAAACAACCGAAGAACGGAGAACAACCGGTTCCTCGAATGCCCAAATCCGTATCTACCTGAGCGATAATTATAGATTTTTATAGCCGACACCTCGCGTACGTTCCACGGGCGAGGACGACCGTGTCGCACGGTGCTTCCTACACGCTCGGCGCATAAAAAATACGCGCATACCACGAGCCATATACCCACCCAACTCTCTCTCTCTCTCTCTCTCTCTCTCTCTCTCCGCAATGGGACCGCCCGATCGCGCACGAACGACTGGTCAAAGCTTTCCGACCCGCGAGCTCGTTGCCGCGGCAGACCTTCGCGGCACCCACACTTGACCGTAAAAAAAAGAAGAAAAAAGACGCGCGCCGAGACTCGTACGCGCGTAGCTTGGCCCGCTGCACGTGGGAAAAACTTTCTATACCTACGCACCTCCTTCGAAACGCTGTACAGTTTCGTTGTAGAGTTTCGACGATTTCCAACGCGTAGACGCGACGATCTTTCGCTCCGCGGTCCTCTCATTATCGACGATATTTCTCGTTGCATTGCCGAACGAGACCCGGTCGTTGTCACGGAGCATCGTTCGCCGCAGCTCCTCGTATTTTTATCATTATTGAATTTCAGCTCTCGTTCTTATCGTCGATCATTACGAGGCTCGAAGCCGTATCGCCAGACCTTGGCAGGCCCCGATGCAATAAAAATCCGTTTAATGTACGATGAAAAAAATATCACGTTTACGATTCGAGTCGATTTGCTCGAGGTACGGTCTTTCTTGAATCGTCGATTTAAATCTCCCGCGATCGCGGAACAAATCGATTTCTCGTTCGGGAAACGGAATTGTGAACGGTCGAGCCAATTCGGTCGAGACAGATTAGAAATCTCACGACGGTGCGGTCGAACGCGGCGGCTGTCAGCCAAGGCCACCGATTCTTCCGGTCGTCAACCGAGCGAACGAAAGCCCTCGCGTATAATCGTGTCGCGCCTGTGGAATGGAGTGCGACCTTTCCCGCTCCGCGTTTTTTTCTTCTTTCTTTTTAATTATTTCATTTCCCTTTTTTTATCGAATTCGAAACAACGGGAGGAAAAAAAAACCGGAACTCCTGGAAATACGAGGAGTGGAAAAGTATCGGCGAGAGTCGCGGAGCAACGTCGATGGAAAAAAAAATCAGCCGTGTAAAATAATCACCACCACCACCACCACCGGCACCACCGCCATCACCGATCAATATCTACCGCTAAAGGAGCGGAAGACGCTCCGTACCGACTCGTTTCCCGTACCGTATATTCTTGTACGCGGATACAAAGTGAAAATTGTAACGCGGATCGAATTGGTGCGACCGGTGCCGCCGACGACGACGACTCGCTCGGAAATGATACGATCGGTGCTCGCATAAAAAGGGAATGATTTCGACGAAACGTAGCGAAAAAGTATTATTTTCCTACTAGCATGCCGCTATCGATCGCTCATAGTTCGTATCCTCGACGCGCGTACGGAGGAACTTCGTCGACTCTTCCGTCGAGTTCGAAAGCGTACGAAACGTTGCTCGTAAGTTTGTTTGTTATCTTTCGCGAGAGAGATATCAGGTTCTCGCCGCCGTGCCGCGCGTCTTCGCGATCGAATCGAGGCCCAAACGCATCCCGCGAAAGCCTTGCCAAATTTTCGAGACGCAGCGGCAGACGTATGGTACGCGCGTACCGGTCTCGAGGCAAGGATGGGCAGTAGGGATGCGCGTCTCTCGTCGGCCAAGTAGAATCTCCCTCCCGGTGCCAGGGTATCTAATCCGAAAGGTACACGTTCAACCTTTCGTCCGACCCGTCGGCTCTGTTACTACTTACGACGCGGGGACTCGAGGGTTCTCAATGGCGTTGCGCGGTTCTCGTGGCGTCGGCAAACGCGGTTGGAGGAAAATTGGCAGTCAATATTGGCAGTTTGTTACCCGTCCCAGAAAACTCGCACGGTATAATTATTGACGGCACGCCGACAACTCCGATTAATATTATCGTTCCGCGGTTGGAAAATATTAGGTACGTTTCTTTTTTTCTTACGAGAAAATACGTCTTCGCGCGCGAGTCGCACGTCACGCGCGACCGTTACGTTTGTCTCGTACGTAAGTTTCCGACGTTTCTGACGAGCTTAATCCCGATGAAAGTTACTCGAAACCCGTTTATTTTTTCAAACGCCGTTGAATTTTCATCGAATCCCCGAAAACCGTACGCGTTTCTGAAAATACCATCGTAGCGGCTCCCTGCTACCGTGCCCAAGGAATTCCCGAGGTAGAGGTAAATCGGCGAGGTACAACGTCGCACGCACGCACGGTCCACCACCGCACCGTGAATGATAAATTACCGGGAAACGGCGTTCGACGCTCGACGTATCGACGAATTTTTCACGTGTAAAGTTTTCAGCGAAAACTAGGTGAAACTCGATCCGACTATTTCTTCGAGTATACAGGGATAGAGTAGACGGACAGACGGATAAAAATAGAAAAAGTCTGCTTTGTCAAGTTATATAGGTGTACCCTGTACCACTTTCGTTTCTGCGTTTCTCCCCGTTTCTCCCTACCGTCGTTCGTATCTATCTCTCATTCCGATGAATGACACGCTTCATGCGCGGAATGACCTCGCGATTTATGTAACCCTAAGACGAGGACGAATATTCCCGAAATAACAATCTCCCTATTACGGGGAGGTCCGACTCGAAGAACGGAGACGTTGTGTTTCGTAATTAATAATGTACGCGTACCTGTCACGTCGCGATGTACCGATTATCGTAATTACAGTTAAATTTCCGCAGCAGCGACGATCGGACGATTTCCTTAGCGTTACTTTTTTTAATTTTTTTTAGGCGGAGAGGGGGGGGGGGCAAGAGAGATCGCAATCTGCCGCGGAGAAAATTAGAAAACAAACAGGGGTTCCGGGGAAACAAGTTCGGAAATCCAAAAGAAAATTCGATGGTCTGGAATCTCGAGGCGCATCGTCTAGTTACGAATTTTCTGTACACCGGTGAAACGTTACGTAAGAAGATGAAAAAGATTGCTGGAACTCGAATAGGCCACCTCGCCCCATTCACCGAGTTCAGCTCATTTTTATACAAATGCGCATATTTCTCATCTCACCGATGAAATTGTCCGCGTGTGAGAACTTTCGATTACCCGGCTACGCGAATAATAACCGCGACCCAAGAGTAGGGTCCAGTATCTATTATAACGAGGCTAACAGGGTCGCGTCAACTTTCTAAGCGCAACGAAACTTGTTTTTCGCACGATGTAACGCGAGCGTCGCAAGCGCGGACGATCGTTGAAGAAAACTGAGTCGAAAAGGCAAATAAAAAGGGAGGACGGATTTGTACGAAAAGTAGTGCAAAGAACGAAGGGCGAGATGAACGCGAGAGAGAAACAACCACAAAAAATACGCGTACGGGGATTATTTACAGCTAGGGCAGGACACGCATCGTTGCATCGGTCCCACGAAGTTCCCGTCGAATTAAACGTAACGACGCCGGGGTGGACATACCCGCGGAAATAACCGTTTTAATGCGATAACGGCGAGAGGAGATGCGCGATTGCTCTAAATAGGAACGGAGATTCCGAAGTGGACGGTCGTATTTATGCAACGTTCATAATAAATTCATCAAGGCTGCGTGTGTCCGAGGTTAATCGGGGGTAACATAACGTTACATAACATAACACCTGCGATTCCGATCCGCGCGTGGAGCGAAAATAAACGAGTTATCAATCGATTCGGCGAATCGTAGCTTTCGACACAATCCTGCCACGTGACAAGAACCCGCCACCTGTTATTCACCTTAGTCAAACGATCATCTTGTAACTGTACGTACATGGGATTTTTTTTTCTTTAATAACAAAAAAAAACAACTATAAAACACTGTAAAACTGGAACGAGTTTGAAAAAAAACCCAAAAGAGTAACGATTTCCATTCTTCATGCAGCATGCAGTTTTTTCCCCAAGGTACGAAACCGAAATCTGTTCCTTTGCAAATTGTCACTGAACGATATTCGCGTTACGGTATCGTATTGTAAACGAACGAAGTTCTCGGACGCAATCTCTATTTGTCGTGTTTGTCTTAAAGAATGTTCGTTGAATATTCGTCGACGACTCGAATGTATTTGCTTTCGTGGAATACGATTCTGGTGTCACGCCTTGATTTTTTTCTCACCCTCTAAGGGGTTAGAAAATTCAGATAACTCGAACGATGGACCAGAAATTCTGGGCCTAGCGATGCAGAAAAACAAAGATGCAAGATGGGGAAATGTGAAATTGAATTCCGAGCTCAAGCTAGAAGCGATAAACGCGTTGACATCCGACAATACTTGATCCCGACGCGAGAATTGGGAATCTTGGACCAGCGAATTAAAATGAGTGTACCTTCGGATCGACGGAGTAGATCGATGCCGGGAAGGTAGTTTCGGTTTCTCTTCTACGGCAATCGGTGGTATTAGTATGTCGATGGCGTCGACGATGATGGTTATTATGGTTGGTGACGGTAACAGAGTTAGCACAGCGTACGGTCGACGAGATGGTACCGACAGTCGCAGGTTCGACGGTCATACCAGGGACGCTTCTCGTATGATCGTTATTATTGTTAACGTTGGGTAAAGAGCCACCAGCTTTAAACTGATTCCCCAAATTGATGCGAAGATGTTTTCCACTCGTTTGAGGTGGGCTCGCTCCAGCACTTTTCACCGAACCTTCGCCATCTCCGCTGCCACTTTCTATCGGGCTTGCGACCAGCGAATTACCAGAAGATGCAACTCCCGTAACCTAAGCACATGAGGAAAAGTCCAAACGTGGTTTTTCCAAATTTCAAACGAGCTCCCGCCTTCGTCGAGCCATCGCAAGTTTCTTCTCCGCGATCGGCTCGCGTCGTCGCAGCATGAACAGAATCGAAATTAATTTACCAAGCTCGGTCCTCGAACGCTTTATCGACGCGGTAGTTGCAGAAAAAGTACCGAGATTAGTAACGATGAGAAAAAACTTCGACGGAAAAGAAGACGATAAAGTGGCCTTGAGGATAGGAACAAAAAACAATATGTAAATATTGCGTTAATTCAAATAGAAACTAAAATAACAAGCATGAAACATCTGTGCGATGCTCCAAGCAGAAACTGTAAACCACGACAGCTATCCACATGTTCTTTGCTTAGTGAAAACATCGAATATCGGTACTAATCCATGTTCAACGGTAGAAATCAAAAGATTGTGAAAAAAAAACAACAGCTCTCCGACTGCTCTGCCCCGTATTTGCCACGAATTTCGAATTGCACCTGTCACAGGTATCGATTGAAAATTTTGCAAAACGAAAAACACGTGACAATTTTTACACGTCGGTCTGATCTTCGATGCAGTAGCACGTATCGATCAACGAGGATCATCATTGGTTTCTTAGAAACAACTTGCCCAAAAACAAACATAAAGACAGGTTACGTATCTCGGATGCGTTCCATTTGTAACACTTGGATCGATTGGGGGAATTTGGTTAGGTCTTACTCCAGACATGATTCAACAATGGTGAAAAGATCCCTACAATTTTAAGGAGAGGATATCAATGTCTATGAAGACATTCAGAAGAATGGAGAATCACAATTAGTTTCGCCAACCAAAAACTAACATATAAATGAGAGAATCGTTTATTTTGACACTAGTCTAAGTATCATTTATATGATACACCAAATAGGTAAGATAACATTTTACAAATGTGAAAATAGACACGCGAATGGTCGAACGACGAACTTGGGCTTATTGATGCGCGGACGCGCGTAGCCGCGATCACAAATATTAGTTGTATTATAGAACGATGATTTGTTTACGCATTTCAACTTTTTTTGTTCCACACAGATCTCTAAGTTTGCACTGTTAGATTCTCGCGGTGTAATCGACATGTCGATAGCATTTGTGGTTTAGCCGCGGTTTAATTACTAATCGTCAGATGTGTCACCTTAGAGCGATTGTTCTTGAAGCGTAACTCACGACGCTAATGCAAATTAAAAGCAAGTATGAATGTTTGATCGTCTACTGCACAATAATATAACAATACACAGAAAAATAAATCAGATCTTTTATTCGCTATTCAGCTCGAATGTCCAACGTACGTTCATATATGTACGAAGTACGAACGACGGACGGACAGATGGGTATATTATCGGTCTTTCGAACAATTTTCTGCTCGTAATGATGATAAAAGGAGGAGCGAGAGAGAGAAGGCGAAAGAGTAAGTGTGAGTGTGTGTGTGTGTAGAGAGAGAGAAAGAGAGAAAGAGAGACGGATACATGGGGGTGACAGAGACAGGCGTGCGCGTTGTCGCTGTGCTGCGAGCATGTGTGTATGTATGTATGTATGTATGTATGTATGTGTGTGTGCGCGTGCCGCGTGTGTGTGTCGTGTGTGTAAAGGGAGACGGAGAAACGTTTGACCCTTGTGTAAACAAGAGAGAAAGAGAGAGAAATAGAGAAGAAGAGAAAGAGAAAGAGAGAGAGAGAGAGTGGGAAAAAGAGAAAGAGAGATTAAATTATAATTATTCGATGCGACGAGATGAGGACCGATTGTCGCTTCGTATCATTTCCTTGAAACGACACTTCGACTGTAAATATGGAAGGTGTAAATATTCCGCGTAGTTGTCGCATGCAACGAAAGGCACACCAACACCACCAAGGATATTGGTTGTTTACGTTTTAATGTCCGGGTTGAACGCGAGGCTCGAGACGTTCTCTAATGAATAATGAAGAAATTTCTTACTCTGCTCGTGACGTCGGATACTTCTCGCATGATCGCCTCGAACGCACGCGTTTCTTCAGCTTGTTTCTGATTCAAAAGCGCTATCTTTTCACTAAACTTACGAGGGTTCGGTTGGTTCGCCATGATGGCTCGGCACTAGGTTTTTGACTCGCAACTATAACACCTCGCACGTTTGTTACAACGACCGCACCAATGACATTTATTGTTAAGAAACGATCACCAACGCCTTCTAGATGCACGAAAAAACAACGATACGGTTCGCGGGATCAACTACGAACTCTAGGAGACCCACAACTTTGCCGATTGTACAGTACGAACAATATCGGACACGGCAGACACACTAATACTCTTCGATACGACCAAGGATTATTCAATAGAATCTCATAGATCCCATATGGCCGCGATGCGACTTTACAAATAAGACCTCAGCGCCTCTTGTCAATCGGCTCCCAACTAAATTCCTCCTCCCTCGTGCCACGCGAGGCGCGCGTTTACAAAGTTCGCGAACGGTATACCCAGGTATACCGTATACGTATACCGTGTACGTGCGTTGTATATACATACGATGGTCACGAGCAGTCACGAGTAATGTGTAAAATGGCTCGCCTCGATGCCATTCCATGCGATATCCAACACGTGGGACCGATTCACGTGCTGATCACAGGTATAACGTTCGGTCAACATTCTCCACGAAACGTGCATCCGTAGAGCATCAAAGTTCGCCTTGAATTGTTTCGATCGCGTTGATAGCGAACGCGAAGCGCTTCGTATTTCGTTGATAAACCGTACCCGCAACATGCGGTCAGCGTTTTATCTAAGAAACGCCGATTTTTGACCGAATTGTACGCGTAATTTTCTGCAATTGACGCGACAAACATCACGGAAGAAAACTAACCAGAACTATAACTTGGGTCAATCTGTTCCGCGATTGGGAACCGACTCGCGAGAGACGCCGTGCACGGTAGAGGCCCATTCGGCGCTCCTTCCAATGATCTTTGAAACTTTCCCACAGTACATATGCACCTCTGGGTACCTATGCAGACGACTAGACGCACACGCGTTTGCAATTACGATATCGTACCCGATGTCAGAGGTCGCACGAATCGGTAGGTGAAATGTAAGTATGGTCAGGTCCAGTGTTCGCGAAAAAATGCGAGAGAAAAACTTGTTAAGATTTTCCTTGAACGGTCCTTTTACGATAAAATTGGTTTCAACATTTTTCGGGAGTAGAACATTTTAAAACGTACGTTTAAACCGAGTTTCCTTAATCGAAAAATCAGCCTTTGGCAAAATGTCAAACGATCTGTCAGAGAAATTTCCTTATCAACGCTATTGTAGAAAACATCTTTGAAAAAATATCATGATATCCAACATTCGAGTTATATTTTTATTATCATCGTCAATCACGATTACAACTAATCATAAACTAGAATAATCTGTCAGCCCTCGTTACATAGGTTCTGCTTGCCTCGTGCATTCTACCATGATGTACAACGCGATGCTGGATGTAATGGCAACAAGATATCCCGCCGGCACGAACCATCGAAATCAATAACCATGACGTTGAAGAATCATTTTCTTATGCACAACATGCAATAAATTACGGAAATACGTTGGAAAGCCTGAAATGATTTATCAGATTTATCAACCATGGTTTGTTACTATGATCGTCGTCAAATTCACGAATGAATCGATAATTGCAGACTATCGCGTGATTCGGAAAGTCTTCGTTGGATATGACAGAATGCATCAGCTCGAGTCTTTCCATTCCCGATTGCGATTGATTGATGCGCTGAGTAACATTTGGGTTCGACCAGTTTCTCAAAATATGAAACACCACAACTATTTCGGCCACTTTCGCACGATTTCCTGAAATGCATTCATTTCTGCTAGACACCATCACACCTTTACAAGTACAGTTTCGAACCAACGGACGATTGGTCGCACAGATTCTTACCCGCCTTTGGACGGATGGAAACATCCCATGGGAAGCAAAAGAAGAATTCCTCTTTTTTTACAGCTAATTCTTTTTGTTCCGAGGGACTCAGGCGAGAAACGCTCTCTTTGAGAATTTCTATCGCTTCCGGAGTGACAAGGTCGTTCAAGGTTTCAAAATCATTTTTAGATAAGGCTGTCGACGCAATATGCACAGCCTGTAATAAAAAATAATCCGTGTAACATAACCGAAGATCTCATCCACAAAAGGCAACAAAAGGATCGATTAGAATAGATAGTAACATCGTAAAACATATTGGAAGAACATTTTACCCACATGTTGAGTCCCTTCAATGAAAGCGGAGATATTGAAATCCGGTTCGACCATGGGCATAACAACCTTTAGATTAAACCAACATTTGGACATCTGGAATACACCTGGCCAAACAGTCACCGGATATTCCATTAGCGAGGTATATTTAATTTTATCGTCTTGCTGTGGCGAGCCAAAAAAGCCGCGTCGAGTGATAAAATTTGTTTGAGATTTTCGATATTTCCACCGTGATACCTGGCACATCGCGGCAGCCCTTGTGCCATCGACACATAGCGTATGAAAGTTGAATCTCCGGCAGTTGCGGATCCCAATTTTACAATTATTATAAAACACCACGGACATGATTGAACAATATTTCTAAGGGTTTTGCGTAGTCTCGAAGTTCAGAATCCTAACCTCTACGTCATCGTTTCTCTTCAAGTCTTTATTAGACCAATTTACGTAAGCGGTCGCAGCAGAGATACCAAAAGATGTGTTATTTATGTCGAGCGTGCCGGTTAATAGATCTATAATTTCGTACTCATTGAGAGACAAATTTAAAATAACTGTTACGTCCTGATATGCAGGCTGCTCGGCGAAGCCTCACTATCATCCAAACCAATCCAAACACGGAATATTTCGTATTTCGATAAGGTTAAGTAATACGGCGGACGTCGTAAACAGGCGTCGTCGTAACACATTTGCTACTACGTGTTACAGAGAAACGGACACTCGTGTAGAATATCGTACTCGATGTTACGAACGCTTTGCCATCGATTTTCACGAATCAGAGCCCGATACGCTCAATTGCCGACGAACCGCATCATAGAGCCGGAGATATTAGTGAAAAACTATGGGTGGTATCATTTACGTAGAAGTTGGTAGTAGTTGAGTAGTCGAAGAGGCGTAGCGAAAGAGTTGTCAAATCGTGATTTAAAACCTACCAGAGGTTCGATTGAAGTTTGCGTCCGTCAATTGTCAACTTTTTCGGCGAAAACATGCCGGAAATGCCGCGAAATACGGAGAACTTCAACTCATCGAGAGATACGGAGCAGCCATCGAGTGAATACGTGCAACAGAATCGAGAATTGACTCAGACTGATAAGCTGAATAAGAAGCTATTAACATCGTTTCTCGATCGGATGAATAAATATACAAGCGAATTTAACGTTCGATCAGAACGTTCCAATGAAGAAAATAACGAAGATGCACAAGAATACGACGATTGAATCTACCGTTTCGAGGTTACGTTCTGTTCAAGGACGATGCCATTTTTTTTTTTTTTGTGAAGGGCGTTTCAAGTCCCATAGAGCCTCTCTACGTTGACATTTTTAGTTCGTGATGAGCGAACTGGCGGGTAAACGGTTGTGATCTACCGTATCCACCTGCGTTCGTTTGCGTTGTAAGATTATTGTTACGCGGAGTTTATCGATAATAACGAAGGTATCCAAGATTCAAACAAAGCTTCCCGTGGTTCGTACGCGATATGTCGGACTCGGATGACCCTGGAAAAACTAGCGATGCGGAGCAGGGTTACGCGAGTGACAATCCTGACAAAGTTGACGAGGCAGAAGACGACAATGACGATTCGAAAAAACGAAAAATCGATCCGAGCACGTCTAAAAAAATCGTGAGAAGACCGCAACCGAAATTAGACGCGGAACGACTACGAGGACCGAAAGGCTTACACACTCTGGAGGATTATTTCAAAGACTTCAAATTTCGCGGACAGGGGCATGAAAAGAGCGATTTGGATTGCTTGATGAAAAGATTGGAGCACTGGACGCACAGATTGTTTCCAAAATATGAATTTACCGACTGTTTGAACAAACTCGCTGTTTTGGGATCCAAGAGGGCAGTTCAGACGCAAGTGAACAAAATTCGGTTGGGAATGGTAACGAACGATAACGAAATTATCAAGGATGACGAAGAGTTGAACGACGATGTCGAACGAGTCGAAGATTCGGAGCCGTTAGACGAATTCGACGCGTTAATCGCCGAAGAGATAGAAAAACATAAAAAAATGACTACGCCGCAAAGACCAAGCATCGGTCCGGCTACACCAAACTCGAGCCAGTCTTTATCAACGAATTCTATGAACGCGACACGCGTTGTCCAACCGGAATTGGAGGTAACAGATGAGATGAAAGAAAAAATTGAACAAAACAGACAGTTGGCCATTCAGAAACGACTTGCTAGATTGGAAAAGGACGAAGCTGAACGCAAGGCAATGCAAGAGAAAAGTGAGAAAATCGTACTTTTGAATCAAGATTCCGAAAATGTTACCACGGGTGACGAGAACTCTGATATCGCGCGAACCGACGCAGATGTCCGCATGCCAGATATTTCGAACGATAGTTAACGATGTACTTTTTTTTTTCTTTCGCTATAGACTAGATGAGCGTAACCGAGAAACGACGACCACAAACATGTATTACGAATAGAATATATTTTTACGAGCAAATTTGTTGGTTTTTGTTTCAAGCGTACGATACAAGAAACGAGGGAATGCTTCAAGTTCGACGTTTTTGCGTGCTTATGTAAAGTACGTTATTGCCACGTATGAAAGCATCGCCGTACTTGTCCTTTAGCTGCCCGTTGACGTATTCTTCTGTTTGCTCCAGGGCTATGTTCATGTAACCGTCCAAACATGCCAATACCCCTGAAAATATTCCATTAATGATAGCACGTATTCGGATCCTAGTAAAATCTACCTCTGTAATCAACCCCGCTGTTCAGTTTCACGACGACTGGTCGTCCGTGAATTTGTTGAATAAACTGTGACAGTGCTTCCTTGCGACTCATCTGTTAATAAGGGAAAATATTTCGGTTTGAGAGCGATCGTTGAACGCCAATTACTTCTACAGAAATAATTTATCATGTAATAAGCCTACCTCGTATTTCGTAATATTTCAGTTTTACTAATAATTATACGATGCAAAACCGGATCAGGTTCAATGATAAAAACTTCAGCAGTTTAATCGCTCTCGCCGGTAAGATGTTTACAGGGACACAGCGTTATACAAAATACACCGATACACGGTCAACTACGGCACAGCATACGTAAAGCGTAGTAGCGTGGAGCATAAGAATCGTTTGAGACGCGTACCTAACGCCACCTAACACTGACTTGGACACTACTGTATTTTTTGTACTGCCGACTTTGATCGTCGAAATGCGTGGTAAGAGACGAATGTATTCTTCACAGGTCCTCGCTCTTGAAAGAAACAGATGGAAGCTTAGAAATCGTCTTTGAAATTTCGTAACAATTGGACAATTTCGATGGAATCAACGGAATTGACAAATCGCGATGTAAATTCTGCGTGAAACTACCCGCCCGCGCGCCATGATGGATGCAAAATAGTTCCAAGTGCCACCGTTCTTCTAACGCTGCAGGCAAATTCCTCAACTGATCTAAGAATTGCATACGCGTCTAGCCATATTTTCAGCATAAATTTTATGATAGTTGCTTAAATATTAATTTCGAACAGGTGACATACTTATTTCGAATCGTCACGGTTCATAGACTTCTCATGCAATTAATTTTGCGACAGGAAGTCGATTAGCCCATCAAGCACGAGGTGCGCCGTCATGAAACGAAGTTTACCATCTAACGAAGTAATGAGGTAGGTTTAATTGCGAATCTCAATAGACGGTCTCTTCTGAGCGTAATATTACTCGAAAGGTGACTCGTGAACTTCGATCGAACATACGTAAAGCAATAAAGATCCGTGGCAGTGATCGACAGGCTTATTAGACGCGATTATCGAAACACTCAGGGACTAGCTGTTGGAAATTCCGCATCACGCCGACTGTTAATAGTTTTGGCACTCAACGATTAGTCAAGGAATTACCCTACTCTCGACGCTTCAAAACAAGCTATTTTTCTGATTTTCTTTTGCATTGGCACGATGGATTCTATTATAAAAATTGTTAAGCTAAATAAATGCACTATCAAAATATATTTGGAAGAAAAATTTGTTCATTCGCGTTACTCAATATGTATTTACAAAAAAGATAAATCTTCACCAAGTACGCAAGTGAGCGGAGGACATTATCGATTTCTCTACAACAAATCATCCGAAACATGAAAATCAAATATTATTGGGTAAAGTATAACCGTGTCGAGCAAGTATTTCTCGAAACCGATCGGACATTATCCCTGGGGCGTGGGAAGTTGGTGCTTCCACGAACCTGAATCTTACAAAGTATCGATGGCGTGGAAATATCAACGATACGTATTAGAATCGATCACGAATCTCGCCTACGGGCGTGCAAGTAGCTATCTAATAAACGACGACGATGCTCGGTCCTCGGTCCTCTCTCTACTCGTTGTACCCCCCTCGCACGTACGTATAGGTATCAATCATAGTATCAATACGCGTATACTCTACGCGAGCCTGCATTCCGCATCCTGGGAAAGAATGCAAATGTAAGACGCGCGCACGTGCGAAAAAGAGACACGGGCTTACGCGTCGAACAAAGACGGACGACGGGCGAGCGAACTTTGCCTCCGTATTAGTCGACTACACCACCGGCTATAAGCCACGTGGTTTCCGACCGCGTAACGGCGCTCAACCGGAGGGGACTTATGATTTGGAAAACTGCAAAGTTCCAAGTTCATTTTCAGAGAAATCTCGGCTGAATTTTTCGCCTCGTCGCAGCGATACGCAGCGATCCGTTTCGAGCAAGGCTACGCGCGGGTTTTTTTTTTTAGTTATTGCGGTTCCGTCGTTCAACCGGGGCGACCGCGCGCGAGAAATCCCACTACTTACTATGTTTGTTCGAGCATTCGAGCCTCGCGTAAACTAACCGCTTTAGCTTTGGCACGTTGCTTTAGTATCAGGTGAGCGTTCGTTGGAGTCGGACGACGACGACGACGCTTCCGCGCTGCGAAGACGATCACGGTTTAAGACTGGCATCATCGGACGATCGACGTCGTATTCCCGTTCGTTCGGCCGATCGCGATAGGCCTTGGCTACCGTTATCACGCCTCCGATTGCGAAACACGTAATAATCTTACGGTAAGTCGTCGTCCTCGCCGCGTCATCGCGCGGTAGTCTCTGCCGGAGGCACCTGAAACCTCGCGCAAACTTATCGAAATAACGTGAAAAGGTTCGAGGCAACGAACTGTGATGGGTAAACCTTTGGAAGGCTCATCGCCGCGTCGATGATCGATCCGAGAGTTTACATTCGAAAAGCCGCGTACCAACGAACCGTTCGAATGATACGCGTGCGTTAGAATCGTTATCGGCGAGCTCGCGGTCGGTGAGATTTCCTTTTCTGTTTTCTCTCCCATCGCCCACGGATCGTCGTACGTTTGGCGAAAAATTGCACGCTTCTCGTCGATCGACGCGGAAACAAGTACGGCGCGATCCGGTAGGCGTGATCGGTTCATTTCTATTTTCGTACGTACATACAAACGCAACGTGGACGCGAGTATTTTATTTTACTTTTTTTCTTATCGCAGCAACGACGAGTTGATAACTATCGTGCGGCGATATTTTTGCCGGGGATGTAACGCGCGACGTTCCTGCAACGATGCCGCGTGCATTTGTGAATCGACGTAAATCCGATCAGGTGACGCGCGGTGACCTACTCGACGATCTACCGCGTGATCCGCCGCGGAAACGTTTTTTTTTTTTTTTGCAAAACCGTGCGCGAGCTATCGAGCCGATTGTGAAACGTTTACGGACCATCTGGGACTAATTGTGCGGCAATATCGCTATATATCCTCTAAATACGCGTATCCTGTGCGTCATCGCGGCGATGTTATGTTTCCTCGAAACCGGAACGTCCCGCGATGAACTCCGTCGCTCGATTTTAACAAATTTAGTAGCGAGCCAACTGATATTCTCACGTCGGTTCGAAATTTACGACCCACTAAAATAAAATCGCATATTTTAGTATTCATTATGCAGCGCCTGGTTATATAAACGAACGTTCGCATTTACATGCATATGCATGATACAATTATCGCGGCTCTTATTCTAACATGCCGGGCCAACCTACAAATTTGTTATCAATATTAACGAACATCTTTTTTCTTGCTTGGTGCTTTTTATTTCCGTCCAATCGCGATTATCTACGACGCATTTCACGCCAAAAATCAATGAAAATTATTCCGACAACGCGATCGTTCGTTACGTAACGTAGACTAGATAAGTTCAACGCAATTTCAAGAAACTATGCGGGCAACCGTGTCAATCGCATGTTTGCGACTTGCCACCGATGCGCGTTGAGTTGCCTCGCGCCAGGCGTCGAGGGCTTCCCGCCGAACCGACGTTTCGTATAAATGCGTAACGCGGCATTTCGCAGTTTAGCGTTCAGCCGTGAGAAAGTCTGGCAAATACATTCGATACGAGAACGAATTTGCAACGATCGGTCCTCTCCCAATGAGCGTAAGGGATACCTATTCACGAATTGATTCCGCTTCTCCCTTTCTCTTTCGAGTTGCGTTCGGAATGTTGTCCGACCGATGCACACGGAAATATGTCGCTTGCATGGATGAAAAATTCGATGACACCCGCAAAGGCGAATGCTATACGAATATACCCAACGTCCGTTTCTCCGTTTTAATTTTTCTTCGTTTCATTCCAGCTTCTGCCCTCGTTCGTTCTTCTTTTTTTTTTTCATCGTTCCGGTTTCACCGTTCGCGTATCCCAGAAGCTCTGATTCAATTATCGTCGATCTTGGCCTTCGACCGCAGCCCCGCACGCCGTTGCACTTTCCTTTTCTCATCCCCGTAGAGAGCAGGGCCGTTCGCGATGTCGACAATGATGTTTCTGAACATCACGAAATTGTCCGTGACCGAGGGTTGTCCAAAATTCCCGGGATCCCGGGATTGGTGGGAGGTGGACAAATCCTCGTCGAATCTCTTCCCTCGTTCGAGGGGTGTAGTAGCGGCGCTGCAGCCCTATTCAAACGTGCCGCTAATTGATAAGAACGTCGCTATTGATTTTACGCGATCACGCCACGCTGCTCCAATCGTATCGCTGCCGGTTTCTCTGTCCGCGCCTCACCGCCGCCACCTCCACTCGTCGCTACTCGGTCGGGTTTCGCAGCATTGACGTAAATTGCGAGGTTCGCCGTTGCGATTTCTTGGCAATTTCATATTCGTAATAGTAAACAGAGTGACGTAATTATCCACCAACAACAATGGTAATACTACTGTGCAAAGGTATGAACGCCCAGAATTTTAATCAACGTTCGGATGTCGCGGCTGTACTATTAGAAAAATCGCGTTGTCATCAAAAGTCAATAGTGCGAGCAAAGCGAAAAGTAAGGTGTCTCGGAATCTGACCGTCGCCTCGATTTCCTACGATCAGCGGAATGTGGATTCCGTTCGCCTAATCGGACCTTCGAACCGTCATGTTTATTCATTGCAGTCGTAAGATGTTACTTTGGACCGTGGGAATAATCGAACGTTCGTCTTCCTATTACGACCCGCCGTGAACGTTGTAACTTACTCGATCAACAAAACGACCATGTAGCAGGCAGGATGACGCGCGTGATAAAACTACTTTTATCGTCATTCCCCCTCCCAAAAATGTTGCAAAAACTTGTCATAATTTGTTCTCGACCAAACTTGTTTGTCGAGATTTCGTTCGTTCTTTATTTTTTCTTCCTTATCGCTCGATCAACGTTCGATTTTGTACGCTATGATTGTTCGTTCGCTCTCGGTAGACGATGTTTTCTTAATAGCTTGTGATCGGTTGTTTTTTCTGCAAAAAGAATCCTCGTCATTCTGCTTGTTACCTCGCGTCGCATCGATAATTAAGTAACAACGACGTTCGGCTCACAGTGTTGGAACACAGTTGTCAAAACGATTCGGAATCCATCACTAATCGTACGATGCGAGTCATTCGACGGCTCGCAGATTTTCTAATTATCATAGGAGTCGTCGTCGTGCGATATCCGATGCAACTGTTCACAAAATACGGCGCGCGGCATATTCGTAGGAAATTAACGTGCTGTTGTTGTCCGCCGACGATATTCGAAGGGAGAAATATCCGTCGACGACTCTTCTACCTTGCCTACGCATTATTCTGCCGTTGTCGTTGTACAATGCGAGTTTCATTGTCAAATCGAATGCAAACGGGTGCATCATACCTGAAATCGCGTGGTATTTCTCTCTGCGCAGCGTCGAACGACAAACGACTCGCTTCCTTGGCAAACATCGCGTAGTATTCTTGCTCGTTTTCTATAAATATTTTTAACCCTGGTCTCTTGTTCAAACTTGCGAATAGGTATCGATGATTCGAGTGAGCTTGCGACGCATGGAAAAATTCGCTTCCGTTTTTACGCGAATGAAAGTAGCGGCGAATCAGCCTTCCAAGGTGTTAGAGGAACAATCTCTTAGAATCTTAACGCTCGTAGTCGAACAAAGTTCGAGGTGGATTTCGCGTCGCAATAATTTTTGCCTGCAAGGTCGACCATTAACCTGTATAAGTATCAGCTTTGACAACACGACGACGAACGAAACGAGACATAGGTAACGATCCGGCTATTTCTGAAGATACGGACGACGATACGTTCCCGGTCATTCGATCGAATTTTGATATACTGATTTCGGG
Source organism: Arge pagana (assembly GCA_963969455.1). Lineage (NCBI taxonomy): Eukaryota > Metazoa > Arthropoda > Insecta > Hymenoptera > Argidae > Arge > Arge pagana. The sequence goes on along the minus strand of OZ018315.1, from coordinate 15,881,500 downwards.
TCCGACGCAGCCCACGTGAAGATCGATGCGTGGATCGGAAATTCTGATAACCAATATTCGACCGATAACGGTAAGAATAATCTCGCCGATGAGCAATCCTCAATCTCGTTACGTAACAGACATACGCACGCGTGCGGTGATCGCTGGAATAATCGGTGTGCCCCGCGTGAAATCTATCGATGAGAACTATCTCCTTTTCGGGTAAAAAATATTCCGAATAAGTTTGCACGAATAAACGATATCGAATGGTTGTTTCAGAAAAAATGTCCAGCGAGCAGCCGCTTTTGGCGAACGGGTACGCTCGGGAGAAGGACGACCACGAGGAGGACAAGGTAAACGGATACGAACGCGACTGCGAATGCGAATCGTGGCGGCGGCGTCGATCGTTCGTCCCATAATCGAATCCCGGATCGCGCGGTCGTCGTACCGCGTGCTCGGACCTGTCAAAAGCATCTCATCGATCATCGGATCTGTTAATTCGGGTTGATAATATATCGCGGAGGATGCGTTGACAAACACGGTTGATGTATCGTTCGACTTTGAACGCTCGAGAATCGCGGAGCTAAGTATCGTCCAGATTAGCTCTCCGTTATTATGTCATCTCCTGCGAACGGATACGTAACGGTTCGGGCGTTAATCTCCCCGAACCGAATGATCCCCGTAAATCTAGGGACGCGTCGATGTACCTACGTAGCGGTACCTACGCTCACCGGTGGTATCAATATTTGCTCAATTTTCCGAACGACACGCCCATCCCCGCCGCGATACGATCGGAGCAACGCGGCGGTTGATACGTTCATACGCGAGAGGATCGTGACTTATAATAAACGGATAGATCTTCTCATTTCTCAGGTATCGGCCGAGCCGAACGAGCGTACGATGGTCGAATACGCGGCGGCCAGTGAAACCGGATTGGACGGTGAGTGTGGGAGGATCGCGGGTGATTGTTTCGTCGATTTCCTCGATTACCGCGAAAGTTGAATGTTTTAGGACCGGATCAAGTACTTTACGCCTACTCGATATCGTCGACGGAGGCCTCGGGACGCGTCCTCGTCGAAGTCGACAAGGAAGGCTCCGCGTCCGCGCCGCCGATTTCCGTTCCGGGATTGTTCACGAGAGTCGCCCGAGAGAATCCCGACCATCCGGCGCTCATCTCCCGCCTCGGTCCCGACGGCAACAGAGTAACCCTCACTTTCCGTGAATACGAGTCTCAAATACGATGCGTGGCGAGGGCATTTTTGAAACTGGGCCTGGAGCGTCACCGGGGCGTCTGCATCTTGGGATTCAACAGTCCGGAATGGTTCATCTCCGATCTCGCGGCGATATACGCTGGGTGAGCAACGGGGATACATTACATAAATAATTCGATCTTTGGTGGCGATCGGTGATTGTGAATTCGCTTAAACGTTCCTCGTCCCATCCGTAACAGGGGTATCGCCGTGGGAATTTACACGACCAACTCGCCGGAGGCCTGCCAATACTGCGCCGAGCGTAGCAAAGCTAACATAATCGTCGTCGAGGATTCGAAACAATTGGACAAAATTCTGGCAATCAGGAGTAAACTTCCGCACCTGAAAGCGATCGTGCAATACGACGGGTTAACGAAGCAGGAAGGAGTTCTGAACGTACGTTCGCGTGAAACGGCTTCTGGGCCAGCTTGTCCGATGATCACCATCATCATCATCATCGTCATCATCGTCCTCATCATCACTGTGTCACGTCTCTTCCGTTTCGTTTTAGTGGAAAAAATTACTGGAAATCGGGAAAGCCGAGTCGAACGACAAATTGGACGCAGTTCTGAAGACGATCGGTGCCAACGAGTGCTGTACCTTAGTTTTTACCGTGAGTTTTCAGTCACGTGCGTCGATGTAGCTGCGACGCGGGGTTATCGAATGCTATAATAATTGACAACGATCGAATCCGTCGATAACCGTAACATGTAAGTTTTTTCATTGCTCGTAGTCCGGGACAGTTGGTAATCCGAAAGCGGCGATGTTGAGTCACGATAATTTGATTCGTGACGCGAGCGCGATCGTCGATACTGTTAGACTGCAGCACAAAACGGAAACGATCGTCAGTTATTTGCCCCTGTCGCACGTGGCAGCCCAGGTGAGAGAATCTCTTCTATCGTGAAAATTCTCATTCCCGCGACGAGTTTCAAATGGTAAACTGTTTCTCTCCACAGGTCGTCGATATATTTACTAGCGCTATAGCCGTAGGAACGGTACATTTCGCGGATAAAAATGCGCTGAAGGGTTCCCTCGTCGATACATTGGCGGCAGCGAGACCCACGGCTTTTTTGGCTGTTCCTCGAGTGTGGGAAAAAATTTACGAGAAGATGCAAGCGGTTGCCCGAAACAACGGTTCGTTCAAGTCGTGGATCGCCCAATGGGCGAAGAATCAGGGACTCGCCTACAACATGAATAAAATGAACGGCGTGGATTATCAGTCGTGGAGCTACTTGATCGCGAAATGGTTGATCTTCAACAAAATCAAATCGTCGCTCGGCCTGGATCGTTGCAAAGTATTCGTTACCGCCGCGGCACCGCTGAGCACGGAGATCAAAAGGTACTTCATGAGTCTCGATATCCCTATCCTGGAGGCATACGGAATGTCGGAATGCGCTGGCGCGCAAACTTTGAGCTGGAACGACAATTACAGGTGAACGCAAATCAATGCCCGCTCGAGTAAAATAAGTAGATAAACGTGTCGCGTGGTCGCTGACGATTCGCAACGCTTGTTTCAGGCTTGGAAGCGTTGGAAAGATCATGGTTGGCTTGCGCACGAAAATAGAAAACCCTGACAAAACCGGAGAAGGTGAAATATGCATGGGAGGTCGTCACATATTTATGGGCTACTTGGATGATCCGGAAAAAACGAAGGAAGCCAAAGACGAGCAAGGATGGTTGCACAGCGGAGATTTGGGCCGATTCGACGAAGATGGTTATCTTTGGGTTACAGGTGCGTTGTTTTAGAGACAAAAAGGAATAAAATGATCGTTAAAAAAAAAAAAAAAAAAAAAAAACAGTTGAAAGTTGGACGCGACGTTGTATCGTTTCTGATTTCAGGCAGAATAAAGGAGCTGATCATCACAGCCGGCGGCGAAAACATTCCACCGGTTCACATAGAACATCTAGTTATGGCCGAATTGCCTGTTATCGGCAATGCTGTACTCATCGGCGATACGAGGAAATACTTGACGATACTCGTAACTTTGCTGGTTCGTTTTTTTCGCCTCCTTCCCTTTTTCCACGAGAGGTCCGAAAAATTATTAACATTCTCCCGATTTTAGTCGGATGTTGATCCAGAAACCGGCGCTCCATTGGATACATTAGCACCGTTGACGAAGAATTGGGCAGAATCTCTCGGCAGCAAGGCGACGACTGTCACGGAGATTATCAACAGCAAAGACCCGGTGGTAAGTACCACGCACAGGCATTTCAACGCTTCGATTTAATTTTTCCCCTCCCCCCCCCCCCTAGATATACAAGGCGATCGAAGACGCGATAAAGAGGGCTAACGAGCACGCGATCAGTAACGCTCAAAAGATCCAGAAGTTTCAACTCTTACCCCATTGCTTCTCGGTACCAACGGGAGAACTCGGACCAACTTTGAAGATCAAACGAAACGTAGTGTGCAAAAAATATGCGGACCTGATCGAAGAGATGTACAAGTAATGAACGGGTGCTACGTGGTGCTGGAAACGTAAAGCAAGTTGGGCATAAATTTGACTGAGGATTAGCGGTTATTCTGTAAAATGGTGGCAGTGGGATCCACATCTCACGAACTGTATACCCTTACGAATGAGACAAATCTCCAACGTCGGAGGACACGAAGGGGGAGGGGGGAGAAAATGAGGTAAAATAATATGGGAAACGCGAAGGGGAGGAGGAGGCGGGAAACGGGCGCAGGGTACGGTATGGTTGTCCGTGGGAATAAACGAAAGGTGCGAGACCTGATGAGGCGATTCCCTGCGCGAAGAAGTGCCTTTTCATGACAATATAGGAGAGAAGGAAGTGAGAAAAACAATCAGACTCCTACAACTTCCATCGAATAAAAAAATACAACGAGTTACCTAGCTTAATTTGGACAACTATGCAGTAAAGTGATAAAAATTCAGATGAAATGGACGAAAGACAGGTACGAAGAGATTTCCCTTTGCGCGACATTTAGTTCCCCGTACTTATGTGAAATTCGGTCGAGTGCAATCGTGCGTGTAGCGAATTAAATCAAATTTACGAAACGTCCGCCCTGTATCAACGTAAGAAAGTATAAGTACAATTTGAATCGCGGGAAATGGTTTGAATCAACTTTTTATAAAGGATGTATGAAGATTTTGCTCATTTACCGTCTACGTTACTTGTTACTAATTCAATCGAATACATATCATTCGCGACGAGTGTCGAACGATCAAGGTGCAAGACGCAATAAAGGGTACTAAGCGACAAATGGTACAAATTATGATCGAGACATCTTAAGCATAGTTAGGGATAACACGTACTTTTAAGTGACAATAACACGGTGTAATATAGTCAAGAGCTCTGCTCGATTTCATTCGTAGAACTTTCGAATTGTTCGTACATCAGCGTCTGGAGTTTTCTTTCAAATTCGTCAAAATAGTACGTGCACTCGCTCACCGATAAGAACAGTCGTGGGTAATAGAGGAATAATATCATCGTCTGGAAGCGTCGCTGATTTTCACTTTGCACTCTCTTCACCTCGCGGCTTCGGGCAACACTTTTTCTAACTTCCACCGTGTCTCAACGATTTGTGGAAAGATCCGTTGAATCAAAGGTAAACGACACGATGCATTCCTTTGCATAATCAAATTTGTATAATTGTTATTGAAACTGTATATATATATATATGTACCTATATATACATAAGTCGTACATAATAAAGCGAAAATGTTATTTGGAAACATTACTGACTCTCGTGAATTATTGAGACTCTCCGGGACATCGGTTTTCTCTACTTATGATAGTCATGCGTCCTAAAATTGCGCTCCTTCTATGGAAAATAATCGTCCGACCTATGTTGAATCGGAAGCAGAGAACAACGTCATTCGTATCAATATTATATATTACTAACAAACAGTTTTACAATTCTAAGATACAGAGCATCATTTTGTGTCGAGGTGAGAGGGACGACCGTCGTGACGCCATCTACCTTGACAGATAATAATAATAATAATAATAGGCGAAAATTCCATCAGACATTATATAAAAATAGTCTAAGCAAATCACAGTGATATTATGAATCCACATGAAGATCATGTGATCAAAGCGTCAACTAACATTTCCCAAATGCAGATAATTGCGGCTGAACGCTCTCAACGTTTAGGACTAGTGCCCACCGTTCGGCGTCGAATGATACCTTTCCGCTCTCATTTGTACCTCGACTGTTTTCATATCGATACGAGGAAGTAATTCGTTTTATCGCTGCTTAAATCTCATTTACACTTTCGCAGAGATTTTTTTAAAAGATATAAGTCGACTATTGTCCTCGCTGAAAAACTGAGGAGGCGACCTCGAATTACGCACCAATAAATTTCCCCTCCAATTTCTACACCCAACGAGTTTCCTGGTGATTAATTTTTTTTCATTGAATACGAAAGAGATTTGAGGATAGAAACTTTGAATACGAAAAAAAAACTTTATCTTTCCAGTTGATAGCAAGATCTCCGATATTTCGCCAATATTCGAAATTATTCTTGAGATTATGGAGAGACTCTCTGTGACGTGCACACGGGACACTTTACCAAAGTCTAAATCGGAATGACGCTATACTTGGGTTCTGAGATCTAATCGGTGGGGTAAAAATCTTATGAGCTGGTCGATGTATTGAATTTTTGTTGAATTATCGATGTCTTCCTTTGTGGCACAGTTTCCGGCGTAGGAATCGCATCGCCCGTTGGCAACACACCTGTCGGTTTTGGTTTCGCTGTTGACTTTTGTTTGGCCATTTGATAGTCCCCGGAGTCAAAAAATTTTTGCTACAATAATTAGTCACACGTTATTCGCATATAGTCCTAAACAGAAGCACTGTTCAGTCAGAACAAGAAAATGAGTGAAATATTTGCGAAAAAAGAAATTGCCACCATAAAAGAGAATCAGAACATACGAAAGTAAACGTGATGGAACAATACAAAATCAGTTTTTTCTTCTCATAAAAAGACCATTCATGCAATAGTCTTCAGATTCTAATTACAGCATCATAGATTTTTAACAAGTAACCATCTCCATGATTACAGACTACGTCAAATTATATCTGCAGCCCCCACCTCCAACCTATTTCAATTCAATTGTGGATGATAGTCATAAACGTTCACGAAGAGAGCTCTTGATCTTCGCACTGATAAGATTTTCAGTGTTTATCTTATTACTTGTTCAGATTTTCCAGATATATCACATCTTAAAACAAATATCAACCACAGTTTGATTTGTGGAAAAAAAACGCTCATCAGTGCCTTGAATTTAGATGAAAACCAACTTTGCGGAAGTAAAAAAATTATAAGTTTTCAGATAAATGTCTACCATTGCTATTCGCGTATGCAACTGTACTCGTAGCTTACCCCTTTAGCCAATCTCTTTTGAAGGAATGCGGAGTGACCGCTAATAGGCCGAGTTCCAGCCATGGGAAATTTGGCTCTTAACTTAGCTTCCTCCAATTTTTCAATATCATTCGACGACAGCTAAAAATAAAATTACATGGCTAGTTTATTTTTATCGTCGGATAAGTGACATTTTTTACACTTAGACGACACAAAATAACACAACGTTACTATTCGCTTGTTCTTGAACCCGTTGATACGATAATCAATCGCAAGTTGATGTTTGTTCGTTTTGAAAATTGAGAAATGGAAAAACGTAAATTACAGAATTCGAAAGTTTCATCGACTTCACAGTTAGGTAAAAAGACGAAAATAATTCGCGTGCTGTTGTTTCAAGGCGCGAAATCTAGAGATCCAACGTACTTCATATGTTACAATGATAATTCGTGCGACTGTTCTATTAATACATCTATTTTGTTTACCAACGCATCAACGTTTCATACGGACGTAACTAATTCTCACCTCGGTGGCCTGAGTAGGCTCGTCTTTCTGTTCGTCACCCATGCCGATGGTTTACAGGGAGAATATGGGTCAACAATGCGTTTGGATTGTCAAAAGGATACGGCAAATAAAACAGACGACGAGCGTCGTGAAGCGGGTAACCTAATTAGGTGCGGTTAGGATTATCTTTCAAAAATACTTCGCTGGATAAATAACTCTCTAGGACACAACAGACACTTGTAGAAACACTACTCGACGGACGTGGTGCGCGTGTAATCCCATGTAATGGCGGTCATCACCTGCCGTTGCAACCGTCAAGTGAATTCGACCAAACGTTCCTGCTTCTTCCGTAGCGTTGATGCTTTTATTCCTGTTTATCAATAACAGATGGTGTTTGCTTTGTGATTTTGGAATGAAAAAAACGGCGATACGCACTGCTTTACCGCAGGTCGGACGAAACTCGCGAACCAATTAACTCGACGGACTCGAATGAAGCGTCGTGTAATTCAACGGGAGCCAATCAAAGCGAAGATGTAACTTTCGAAATAAGACGAATGCTCTCGGAGTTGTCCGAATTTTACCAATCATCGTTTCCTGAATTTCTACGACTGGAACAATTGAACAGCGTAGAGCGTAAATCTGGTAGTTCGTCGACAAACCTTTGGGCAATGATGCGTCTATTCTTAACTGAGTTGCAGATTTTTTTTTAACTATGAAGTACAATGATTTGCGGGAAATTCGTCACGAAGACAGCTCTCATTCCGTACCTCCGAGAACAAATAATCAAGAATCAGGCGAACGATATTTTTATTCGATGCAACATCGTGGAAACAGCGTTGGTCAATCAATGGCTAATTCGATAGCGTCGCACGAAGAATTTAGAATTCAGAGAATATAAAGAATTCAAAAATATACAGTCTGTTGTACAAATGTCTGTTGATTTGCGAGGCATTGTGAAATGAAAAATGACGATTGGTTCGTGCAATACAAAATTTGCACGTGATTGGTTGAACGTCGTGCAATCGATAGGCATCATGTGTTCGAGAAATTCCAAGTAAATTTGTTCTAATACCTGTCAAGTAGCCAAGTAGAGGTTAGGAAGTTATTTTCTTACTACGAAACGCTAAAAATGAGTCTCGTCGCTTATGGAAGCAGCGACGAAAGTGCTGATGAAGACGATGTTGCCGCAGAGAAGAACGAGAACAACGTTGCCATCTCTGAAATACAATCGAGAATCGTATTAGATTTACCCAAAGCAAAATATGGAACGAATGACGATATTCCAAATAATTCCACAGTTGAGAAAAATCAGGCCGTTTCTAATTTAGCCAACCATAAACTCTTTCAAAGTTTACCGAAACCCAGAAGTACTGTTCCAGCAAGTAACGATCAAGTCGAAGATGAAGTGACTCCGATAAAACAATTCGAGAAATCTCAAACGAAGACTCGAGCACCAGTCAAAATATCATTACCCTCTTTATCAGAGGTAATTGTTGCTGCGGAATTCAATCTATTTTTTTCTATATCCAATGGCATAGTCTGTCACACTGTTATTTATTTTTTATAGTTCAAAGATGTCGACGACGAGGAAGAGGAGAGAAAAAGGAACAGAGTCAAACCATCTCAGGTAGAACGTCTCGATACATTGTACTTCTATTTACAAAAACTAGCGCTACTCTGTGTTAGTAGCATTGGATCGTAGTTCAGTAGCAGCAATGTATTGTGGACGTCATGTTTGCAGCAATTGTTTACAGTTAAAATATTTTCCACGCTGCCATCAAGTTTTCAAGGTACATCAAACATTAGAAAACTGGGCAATTGTATGATTTTAGAAAGGAACAGGACTTTTCACGCTTCTTCCACCTCCGAAAGGATCCGCGTCAAAAGCAACAATGAAAAGCTTGATTCCCGATGCAGTAAAAAAAGCACCGATTCAACTACAACGCGAAACAACGAGAGTCGCGAAAAAACCAGTTCCGCAAAAATTGGACTCAGCTAAGAGTTCTCTTAACATTCCTAATTACGATTCTGATTCGGACGACGAGGGAACGGCCAAGGACGGTAAAATTGTAGCACAGGGAAAGGTGGATTTCTTTTCTCTGGATAATGACAAAGAAGAAGTTGGTCTTGACGTTTCGAAAGATGCAACGCCAGTGGATGTTATGGCTTCGTGTTATATGAAGGCTGAACAAAATATAGTAATCGTTGGTTCAGCGGCTCGAGTGCCTGATATCAATGGTCATCAACGAGCTGAGGATGATGTACTTTCAGACCACACTCAACCAGCGGAAATGCCTAATAGTATGTTGACTAGCACCGTGATGAACCTTCCGAAAGAAGAAATATTATTGAAAAATAAAGCTGAAGTTGGTCCCAAGTTACCAGTACCAGAACAAGAGTACAACGTTGATGAACAAGGTAACGTCGCCTTTGATGAAAAAGCGATTGAATATCTTTGTGGAAAACGGGGTGTCAAACGAAAGAATAAGGATTTCAACGAGGCTAATATTATCGAAATAAATGGCGAGGATATTAAACCGGATGAACGAGAATGGCTCGTCAAGGCATTGACGGAAGAACCAGCAGAGAGGCCAGTTTCCATGGAACGCGCAGGACCCAGTACCCAGTCACGGAAGAAACACCAGATCACGTACCTTGCTCATCAAGCTAAAGCCATGGAGGTTGAATTGAAAAACCAATGGGCTCAGAACAGGATGACCAGAAAACAGACTCAGTCCAAATATGGATTCTGAATTTTGTAAATTGCATTGCAATTAAATATCGAATGATATCTTATATCACTTTGTGATAAAAAAAAAAACAAAAAAAAAACAATCGCCTATCATCATCGATCATCTCATTGTAAAAAGGAAAATATTATACTATCTTCTTCAACTGATTTGGATATCATGAATTTTCTTTAAGCACCCAGAAAATTATGTGCATCATTTCATTGTAAGATAATTCTACTAAAACTGAAGTCATGCATAATATGATATAATTTGTATGTGAAGTTCTTAGGTGTGAAGATAGAACTGTAATAAAACATTGTTTTTTATTCTGAACTTTGATACCTGCATTCTGATATTACGCAAGAAAATGGCATTTCCTACACTAGAGAACGGACGATCTCAGAAAACTCCAATGACAATTATTGATAATAACTATTTTGTTTTTTGTTCTCTGTACATAAGAAACAAAATCGCGGTAAATTTCTTACTTATAACAGTAAAAATTCAGAATTTCACCCAGCTCGACCTCGAAACAAAGTTTTTGATTACTCAAAACTATTCACGTTTAAAATGTAGAAAATTTCGGAAAAAATTTAGTCCACTGTCAATGTTGGTGATTGGCGACAACAGCTAATACTCCTACCTAAGCTTGCAATAAATACTAGATACGATTTTCCCCACGTAATTGATGAAATCAACTATAACCAATGTATGAAAATCCCCATTATTATTCGTAAGATATAATTATTTAATATGAAATAACGAATGGCAAGATCACTATAAATTAATACTTGATGATTGTTTAGACAGTTGTCTGTACTCCAGCTCTTTTTGTTCAACGATAGATTTAGCTTGCAACAAGTTTGGTGGAAGTTCGTCATAGGGCTCTAAAGCTTCGTTCAATTTGGACAATTGTTCCTGCAGTTCCAAAACCATTTTATGTTTTTCCAAAAGTTTGTCCGGTAACAATTCCCCTACGTCAAGATCATCGATGTCCCGTCGTTTACAATCTACCATCTGCTCATACTCTCGAAGTTTAGCGAGCAGCAGTTTATCGTCCAATGAACGGTTCGAAAGTTCTGTTTGTTCTACATCAATCTCAGCCGCTGCGGAGTCAATAGCACGTTGGAGGAGATTAATTTTTTTCTCCAGCATCGCGTTTCTCTGCAATATTTCATTGTATTTAGACTTCAGTTTCTGTTCCTCGCGACTCTTCTCGAGGTCCTCAAGCTTTTTTTGTTGCATTCGTGTCGTCAACGTCGAACTCTGGAAATCGACCAGGTCGAGAGATTTTTGGATCCATGTCAGTTTCTGTAAGTTTTCTTTAACGTGCGCAGAAAAGGTACGAGGATCGATTCCTAATTTGTTGAACAAGGCTGTCATTTCTTTGGTGTAAGCCGCGTACTCGGCGCTCGTCTCGTGTATGGCATCGAGAATATGTTGCGGCGGGACGGTTCCCTGCGACTCGGCATCATCGATTGCTGACGGTTTTGATCGATCACTCTGCCAAGTACTCGCGGAAGAGTTGTTGATGGTCAGCTGCGATAACCACGTGTCGATCTGTCGCAAAGTTGAAATATGTGTGACAAATAAACGGTATAATCATTGTAGAGTCGATGATAATTTGTTTCCCATCAATGCACCAAAACGAGACGGAATACTGAAATGTTGCTTATTTCACCTCCTGGGTTTTCTTGTCGATGCTCATTATCCCGTTTACTTCTATTTCTACGAGCAAGCCTTTTCTTCACTTTCCACTGTCCTGAGCTGTCCACTTTTCAAAATACAACTACATAACGGACAACCATGCCAATGCGGAAAAGTGATGAACTTGGAATGGCAGAACTCGGCCGATAAAGGTAGACTCGGGTAGGAAGTGATCATAACGACTCCACACACACGCACTATCGCTTGGGGAGAAACAGTCTTCTCGCGAGAGATTTCGATAGCTCAAATGGTCGTTTGTTACTTATCAGCGTAGAGCGCTTCGTCGTCGAATAATATCTTTTTGCAATTTCGTACTAATGAATTTATATTCAGAGACATTTCATGCAAGATGATAGGTATTCGATACGAGGATAGTTTTTTGAGATGGAAGAGTAAGGTCGAAAGGAAGAAAAAGCAGGTGCATTTTGGTGGTACGATTGCCGGTGGTCCTCTTCAGTGATGTCTTCGGACTTGGAGAGCGTCGACGTAGCCCTGAGCACCACGAGAACTCAGGGCTAGCGACATTCCAGTCTATTCGAATTGCTACAGATCAGGTCGACGTTACTTGTCAACGACATGACTCGAAAACTCATCAAATTGCATTCTTTTGGAAATCTACGATGAAGTAAGAAAGCATCGTCCGTTCAATATCATGCGACGAACACGCGAACATGACAATTTTCCTGTAGCAATTCGACGCTGTGAAATACAATTGAAAAAACAGAGATTAGTATTCGCGTCTTGCCTACCCCATCTGGTTCCCACCAACCCATCGGGTTTTTAAATTAGAGCTGATATACATCCATCAGGTATGCACCCCGAAAATTCGCGTTCCCAGTTCTCGCGCCCGCCTCAGTGAACTGGTCCCTACCTATCACCTATATCCACCGAATATAAATCTAATTCACATTCACACTCGCATTCGCATCGTGGATTTAAACTTACTGTTTTGTACCTGTTGGGATGTAAGAAATATTAGACATCCTAATAATTTACTCCGATAACTGATCGATCTACTGTAATGCTGGCTCAAAAAAACAATTTACGTTCCAACGAAGTTTTGCAATTTTATTTCGATTTTATAATTTATTCTTTGCAAAATTTGGCAACCAAATGGAGTGGATTAATGATTTTGATAAGACTCTGTTACTTCGTTCAACGAATACTTCTGCATGTAATTGTTTGAAGCTATAAAAATGATTGATTCAATAATTTCGGCAGAGTTCGAAAAGAAGATTCTAAATTCTCTGGAAAATTGCACAAAGAGAGCGTTGAAACTGATATCTGAATAAATATTGACATGCCGAATGAAAAGTTTGGTGGAAAATAAATCGAGGGTGAAATTATCCGTTATGTTGCCTCGAGTCTAACCAGCAAAAGTTAACATAAGTAATACATGTGACAATTAGAGAATATTCACGAAGCGTTAGTTCGTGATGCAATCGTACCACGCGATAGGAAAGAGAAAGAAAGACGAAGATAGACAGATTTCGGAAGATGTGAGAAATCGAGCCATCGTGTCGATTGTTAGAATTTCCGAATAACCGCAATGCATGCGACTCACCGGATTGAAGATGTTCTGTCGATAACGTCGCGTTCGTCGCTCATCGGCAATTTGGTGCATCTAACCACGTCTCAGAAGCCAACTCGGTTTGCTGCTGGACGTCCTCTGTTCGATCCTGTCCGGATCGAGTCGGATTCTCTTGGTCGGCATCTGGATTGATCTCGATTCAACGACAATCCCCCGACGAGTCGATCGCTTTCCACCGTAAACAAAAATCTCCCTGCGACGAAAACTCACTAGCGTCAGAATCTGCGAGTACGTAGCGATGATTAGACACGGATCGAAGCTCGGCGATTATGATAATTCCACACCCGGCATACGAATATTTTGACTCCACGTCGTTTCGTATAGTTTTGTGCGATAACGCTTTTTTGACGAATATTTTTCACATACCTGAGAAGGCAGCCTCCCGTGGACGCCGTTTCTTGCCGCCTCCCGCTTCGCCGATCGTCACTTGTCACATTTGATGCGCTTTTGTTTCAGCATACGTTGGGATTCAAAAAATTACGTGGCAAACAAAACACTGGCGCCTCGCTATAGCGCCCTCTGTGACCATAACGTCGAACAAAGACCTGTCGTCTTTATTTCCGCGCGAATCCACCGAACACCCGTCGAAATAAAAATGACAAAATCTGCCCAAGGCTATCATATTTGAAACGAGGACGGTTGGTGACGGATGGTTGATCCAGAGAAAATATATTCATTCGTTACGCGTCATTTATTTTCAATGATGTTGTCTTCGGCGGACGTGGTCCAGTCTCTATGTTTAGTTTACGTATCGCGTACATTTTCTAAAAAATAGTAGCGCATGAATCGCACAAAATCCGTGCAGCATACAAATTTCGCATGTTCTACGACTATATCTCTGGAACGTCCGATGATGTGGTCTACGTGTCTTTATTAATGAATCGGCAGCCAAATTTTTAAAATTGAAGAAATATTATTCAGTCTCGCTGCTTAATATATTTCCTACGTTTAATTAAATTATAACCAACTGTACAATCTCATTGGGAATCAGAGAAATCATGCATCGTCGAATAATCGTTAGAAATCAGCACGGAGTATTCAAATCTGTATTCAAACGTTTGAATCCACTTTGCTGCTCGTCTCTGTTAATAATGGGCAGTCTGACGATCTATATCTATAATATCTTCGATGATCTCTTGAACTTTGGTACCGATTTTCTTCGCCACGTCTATTTTTTCATTGTTTGGTAACATCAGATATTTCCATACCAAGTCACCATCGATTATGCCTCTGGCTGGATTACCCTGCATTCTGACATAACTCTTGTACGTCCTACAATATAAGGTTTCGATTAAAAGTTGAACGAAATCGAACAAAAAGAGAGAATTTAACGTAACAAGTAACATGCTTCCGGGAAGAATAGATAGCAACGAGTTAACATAATTGACCTGTAGGCTTTTGGATTTAATCCTGCTGTATGCGGAATGTGCGTGATCAGAACATTTTGCAACATAAGTAATCGACGATACGTTTTTTCTGGTACGGGTAGCACGTAACCAAGACTTCCATCCAGCGTAGCTAACAAAACGAATTTAGTTGAATTGATCAATTTCAAGCCGTCAAATCGTTTGAATGTAGTGAAAACAATTTCATACTTACCATACATCGTTATGTGCCTTCGATCCGCGCCGTTAAAATGTTTTCTATCGTGTGACGGATCGCCGAGTTTACATCGTATTCTGAAGAAAGTGTTGATCTTTTGTCCCAAATGAAAATCAGCTTTTCGAATTAATTTTTGTCCACCCAAACTTTCTCGCGACTCCGGTTGATACATGAACAGAGCCAAGTTGCTTTCGCCATCGGCCACGAGAAATCCCAAATTACTATTGTCGATCAGGTATTCTATGGTATAGACTTCCGCTGGCCTAAAGTCCTGAGAATTTGGAGGATAGTGTTGGTTTTTTTTTTTTTTTTTTTTTTTTTAAATTGCGTGTTACATATGTTGAGTGGTGATTTCGTTTACGTACCCTGCTGACGAGAGACAGCGTTCTATATTCTTCCTGGAATCTCAGCAAGCTAATGGATTTGTAAACGTCGGCAACTAGTATCAAACTCTTTATGCTCAACATCTGATGAATGTATATTTGTGTATCGATAAAAGCAACGCCAACCAAATCGTTATCCTTCAGCTGCCATATGTATATCTGTATGGGAAAAAAAGCTTCGATGACTCGACACAATTTAGATAGAAATCTCGTTGTTACCTTTTGTCCCACTGCCGAGACTAGAAATCCTGATACTTGAGTTATCGCTGTAATTGGACCTTTTTGTTCTTTTGCATATATTTGCTTGAATCTATTTTTTGTCAAGGGCTGTCCTGGTTCCGGTACAACTTCGATAATATCAAATATGAGTATCTGAAACAAGCATGTACGAATTGATTCGTGACTGAAAATCGAAATTCACAACTAATACCGGATATTGCAGAAATATCAGTGGATTGATCGATCGATTTCAATTGCGTAATCCTAGAAATGAGGAACAGTCATTTTGCTCACCCTTCCCCTACTAGTGATATCCTCGCCATAATTGTAATTCGTCCCGAGTACTATGTACCCCTTCAATCCAGATCTTGTTCCCTCGTAGGCGAGGGAAACGTTTCTCAAGCAGGTAACGTGTTCCCACTGATCCAGTTCTATCTTCGTATTGGGTATCGTCTCCCATGAAACCGGTGAGAAAAGAACGATACTAAATTGGTCCTGAGCTGGATAGAGGAATCGTTCATTCCGCTCTTCCTCTGTGTATTCCTAACCGTACATCGATGAATTACGCATGTTTCGAGAATTATTCACATTGTCATCGCAGCATTTATTACCTTATCTTCCCCGTTAAACTTGTAGTAACTTTTCAAAGGTTCGGCGATACTCGTTATCACGCAGTAAGTTTTACTTTCCAAATGATACGTTACAAAGTGTGGTGTGCAGCGTAACGGGACTTTCCTAACTGGCCACGGCGCGTCGTAGGATAGATGGGTGGGCAAAACGCATATCCTCAGCTCCTCCTGGGAAGACGTTCATTTATTACCAATACAATATGGAAGTTTCGTCGGATAAATTTTTTCACCTTTCCGTTGAAGTATAAAAATCCTTGTGGACAATTGATATTGTTGAACGGCGCGAACGAAGTTATGGTTCCATCGATACCCATTGGATGAGCACGAAGCTCTCCGCGTGCCGTGAGAAATATCCAATGAGGATATCCACCACAAATGAATACGCCATTGTAACCAGCTATATTACTAAAGTATCGCATCATACTAACTCTCGCCTCTTCGACTTCCGATTGTTTTTCTTGCTTAAACTTTGATCTGGAAACAAAAATCTAAATTTATTAATCTTTTTCCGCACTACATGTCGCTTCTGACTCGTTATGGATTACCAGAAAAATTTTATACCTCGTTTGGCCAGGAATGATAGGATGATCTAACTTTTTGAATCGTAATTTCAAATGACCCTTTGAATATCTGTACGCTTGATAGATTTGAATTTCAGAGTCCATTCGTACCAAAAGCATTGGTCTGCTCCCGTGATGACCAAGGGAAACCATTAATATTTCACGTACCTAGTTAAACGTCGTTATTTATTTCAATTATCTAGCGATGATCGGGTAAATTTATACACGAATGAAATCTATGAAGTTCCATGGCGCGCCGGACAATACGTTTGAAACTGAGACTTGACATTGAATACCTGCATGTCTGGATTTGGTACTTCGTTGACTTGCGTCATTTGCAACGTTGTGGATTCCATACTGTCATGCAGAACGTATTGGCCATAGCCAAAGTTTCTAATAAGATAACAAAGCCGTAGTTCTGGTAACGAGTAAATCTCGAGCGTACCGTTATCACGATAAGCCAATAACCAATATGTTGGTTTGATTTCTTGTAAATGTCTCTGCCACCTGAATACAATGTGTAAAAATTAACCTCGGAAACGTAAGCGAGTACGTAGCAGATGACTACCCGTTATCGAATCGTGACGAATCTTGAAAATTTACCAGGGTGCCTTTTTACCACTCCCATTATGTAATTTCGGCGCTGGAGGGACCGGCATTTGAAACGCTGGCGCATCGCCGTAGAGCAAATCGTCTTCGTCATCAATATTTGCAGTGATAATAGGTTCATCTGTCAATTTTTCTTCGTGCATTGATACATCCTCTCCATCGTCCGGATGATGCGTCGTGAATATCCCACTGACATCTCGATATACGCACAATGTTTCAATTTGAGGCCTCTAGAATACGAAAATTCCTCGTCAGGCGTCCTGTTGGTTCGACGCATTCGTTGTACGTTGAAAAAATGTTCATAAAGTGTAAGATCTTACAAATAAAAGGTTAGCAGCGTGCACGTGTAATCGTGCGGCACCTCTAACTTCTCTCAAAGTCAGAAGCATTACTTGACCATCTTCGGTGAGAATGGTGACGTAGGGATCGGCGCAACTCGCATGAATAATGGGACACCCCAAGTCCATGGGTATATGTTGAATCTGAATTGAGTATAAACAGCGTCGATAAAAGACTTTTCTAGTTTACTAGTTCGTTAAGAACGTTGTAGAGCCTAGTACATCGCGAGAAAAATGTTTCAAATTTTATCAAACAGAACACCGAGGAAAGATTTCGAAAATATTAACGAAGCTGCGCGGTACCAACCTGTTCCAACCCTTGCATCAACCGAACGCCCATTTGTGTGATCTGTACGATATACTTGTTCGCCCCAAGGTTTCCAGCGAAAACCGTTGTACCTTGGGTACTGAAACCGCTTTGGTCAACTTCATTTATTTCTTGCCCGGTTTGCAATATCTGTGACGGATGTACAATTTATCTGTTTTACCAAGATTGCGATTGATAGGTAATTTCAATGAGTAGATGTGACAGACCATCGTAGAATCTTCGTGACTCAATATCAGGAAAGCATGCGTGCCTTCAACTTCAGCTTTTGCTTGCTCGTCGTTGTTCACCGCACCGATAACAGTCCACATATCATTGCAACCAGGAAGCTCGAAGGTAGTTACAACCTGTACATAAATGACTCGTAATTTATAACAAGGAAGTTAGAATGGAAGGAATGAGAGAAGCAGTTAAAAGCTTACTTGAGGGCGCACAGAACGTTGAAGGACACACAAAGCTCCGTTCTTGCCGTATCCCGAGGTAGTGACTAATTCGACGTCGGGATCTTGATTGTGGGAAAACTCTTCGGATAAAAACGCCGGCTCACCCATAGAAATGTTTCCGCAGGGTCCTATGTTGAGCAAGCTATCGCACACCTGACAGGGAGATCATCAGAAAAATCAGAGTTGTCCACTTAGATTTAGCACGTAATCACCTACCTCGAAAATGTAGGACGTTATTTGAATGGATGTTTGCGTCTCACTGCCGTACACTTCTAGCTCTTCAGGGTCTTTGATGTCTGAAACATCTGATGCCATCCAATCTCCAAGAAAGTCTTGTTTCATTTTCTTTGCCGGCGTTTCACTGTTGTCATCGTCATCCAACGTTATTTCCAAGTTGTTTGTTTGCTTGATACTTTCCGATTCTTTTTCAGTAAATCGCAGTAAAAGGGAATTACCAAGTCTCGAACCAAGGAACAGATAATTGTCGTCGCACATGCAAACCTACGTAGGAGTACATCGTTTTTATGTTCAATGGAAAATACGCGTTCAATTTTCCGAAATGTAGTTGATAACTCACACAGGACGTCAACACACTAGCAGCAGCTTTGTCAAAATGAAATCCGCGCACCGATCGCATGCTATCTGCGAATAGCGAGAGAACATACAATTCCCCGCTTTTTAACGAGACGACAAGACGATCGGGTGATATGAACGCTACTTGAGCACCTTCCAAACTCATTTTGACACCTTCTTGCGGTTCTAGTGAGAAAAAAAAGGCGCATGTCAAGTGAAAAATCTCGAAATTGATGAAAATATCAACTCAAATACCAACTCAATGGAAAATTCGTGCTCGTATCTGCCATGCTGTTCAGTGATACTCCGTACGGTGGTATGCTTTGATTTAGATAAATTAAGGAATTTACAGCCATGATCAAAGTTCCACCCAGAGGTTTCTTTACGGAAACCGCTTGACAACAATCGAATGGTAAATTTGAAACGGACCAAATAATCGGATGCACTCTTTGCTGTATATTCAAAGATATTGCAACCATAGCGCAAGTATCTTGTCTAACTGCTATACGCCTGAAAACCGATATTTTCATGATATTTGTGAACAAATGTGAATTCCAAGTTGCGTAAGACCGGAATTCTTACCCAGCAAAAGTTCGCACTGGTTCGTACAAAATCAACAATGTCGGCTCGTAATATCCGTGTAAAAACTGCAAGTCTATGATGTTGTCCATTTTTTCTTCCAGAGATTTCAAGACTATCATGTATGACGAGAGAATCGGGGCTTTGTTGCTTGTGCTCGTTTTTGTTGGCTCCAAGAGATCACCATCATCCAACGTTGGGTCTTTGCAAAATGGTAATACGACTAGCTTTCGACCGTAAACCAGCATCACCGCGCAGCGATCCTCCGGATCGACTCGAACCATAGGAATATGATGATGATTCGTCCAGCCGTCCTAACGCAACGTAAATGTACGGTCAATATCTGTTTCTTCCGCGATTGTTCTTGTTGCAGAATGCGTAGTTCGAAATAGTCTACATTGAAATGGAGTTCGAAGTTGGCTTGCTTCGTAAGTTGTACGTACCCGCATTTCTTCCTCTTCAAAATAATGCAATGAGACTGTTCTTAGATCATGACTGTCCAAATCATATTCAACAATAGAGAGTTTGGCATCGCGAAAGCTTAAGAGCAAAGAATCTCTCTGAGCACCGGCTAGATGCACGGCTTGCATGGACATAACGTTGCCATGGAGCGTATATTGCGCTAAGCATTCTAATTTCATTCTTGGTGGGCGTGATTCTGTGGAATTATTAAAAGAGCAAAAGGATAACAATTTGGAAGGTGAAAAACAACGTCGTATCCACAGTCAAAAATAGTAATCATAGGTGGCTCACGAGAATATTTTTCTTTCTTGCTGGAATCTATGTCCGGTATGAGGCGAAAGGCCCTGATGATATTTGCTCCGGCTACTACGAGGCATTTTTCGGTTTGATTGAAGAAATTACAAGTTATCGCGTGTTCAACCCCGGTAGCCGGGTGAGTACTCTTGCATATGGAATACATGATAATCTTTGTTCAGTTCAGTTTCTCACGAATGGAGGTTAAGTTTAAATATTATAGGTTAGGAGTACTCGATTTTAACAATGCAATTTATTATATCTATCAAAATCAACGTTGATTCATCGTTAATTAACAATTTTGCCACACCATATAAACCACGATCCAATACTGTTATTTCACGTTGCGACAATTGCGTTCATTTTCATAGTTTTGCTACGTATCAACGACAATGTTGGGAAACGGATACAACCGGTGATTCCATGTTTGTTTGGATAAGAATGGATTCCACGGTATTTAATTATTCGGGTTCGAGCTTGTGTTTCATATATCGTGTATCGTGGATACACGAGAGTGAATAATTAGGTATTCGAGGTGACATCATTGCGCATCGCATTTATAAGAATGGATGACGGTGGATAGAGGTGCATAATTGGATTAATAATTACACGATTTTCTGCGAATGTAAGCAACCCTAAATTAGATAACAGAAATCTGACACGAGATTTACAGAAACTCACATTTTGTATAATAACACGGATATATTTCTCTAATGTAATGCTTCGTTTGACCCAAAGAAAAATTCCACGAATCATCGTCGAAACAATAGTTTTGATAACACGACCCGTGTCGGGTATGAGTTCTTCTGCAGCATAACATTGTACTCCTTACGTATCTACTTTTGTTTGAATCGTAAAGCAGCGATAGTAAATCATTTTCGCGAGGGATACGAATCATTGCGTGACCCTCGATTCTTACAATTAGTCTATTTTCTATTTTTCCTGCTACTCTATTGTTAACATTAAGATCTTTGCAAAACAATGAGATATACGACGCCACAAAGAAGAAAGCAATTCCACGTTCTCTGACTACGCGTGTAAAAGAACGCAGTTCGTAACCGAAGGGTTTGTTTGTAAACAAACTACGCCGCGGAACCTCAAATGTATCGAGGCGAGTTCCTGCGAATTTCGTATACTCGAAATATCTATGAAAGTATTCCTGATTATTAGATAGGTGATTGTAAGTAAATAACAACGATGATGCTGCATACGACTTGAAATTACGTTATGATGGAACGTGCGTAGCGAGAAAAGGGACGGCGGCGTCTGGCCACTCCTTTATACCAGTGTCGAATTTTTTCCGGGTCGAAAACTCGCAGCACCTACTTCCACGTCCATCGTCCGTCGTAACCTGATAGGAAATAATAGCAAAATATTCCCAAGTTAGATCGTGTACTACCGGTCATCGATTTGTCGGATTCATGGAAAACATACGGATCAAGTGACTCAGGAATTCCTGTATGATTGGAACATTTCTTCACCGCGATTATATCGAGGGCTCAGCGGCTTCTATAGACGTACCTGCTCGAACGAACAGTGGTGCCTATCAAAGGAGCCGACAACGCCTACGGGGCTTTTGAAGAAAGCCGACAAGCAACGATCGTGTCGCATTGGTTAGGAACGCAGTATTCCTATCATGAGGCGAGCGAATTGCACGGCTGCAATGTCGTACCCGGCGATAGGAATGGCGTCGAACGTTCGTGAACATGATTCGTGACGTGTTTCACAAAATACGAACGTACAACAACAATTATCCTAGGAAATCTCCTAGATTGTCGAACGATCAGTTGTGTATAATAGCGACGTTACGAATCATAATAGTTTTTCCTAACACGTTTACTGTTCAACCGAAAAGGTCAGAGGTAGGAAAAGATTTCACGACAGTATTGTCAATACGATTTGAATAGGATGATGAGCACGGATGATCGTGCTCCAGCTTCGTTATTTCACGTTGTCTCGTGAAAACAGCAATACACGTAGATGCGTAATTACATTGTTCTGCGGATTCTCGATACGTGAATAAGCGATGAAAGATTCTGATCAAAAATCTGCTTCAACGATCATTTTGCTATTTTTTAAATATTATTTCTTCCTATCATAGTCACGAGCATCATTTGGCGCGGTGAAGATTTGAATCTGAATCGTAGTTGTTGCTATGTCGTGGAATGACATTAGGAAATATGAAAATAAGCTCATTTCCAACGAATTTAGACGGCTGATAGATTACGTGCGAAGTTATACGATCGTTTGTGAATTGATTTTATACCCCGTTGGTTCGTAACGTGCTGTGGTATCTTGAAATTAATTATTTTCTCTGAATTTCAGGCACTACTTGTTGTTCGCTAACGTCAACACGAGGGGGTTCCGCGGCGCGAGGAATTCCACGAACGCGTATGTATACACTGAAATTTGGAACAAGTGACGATCCAAGCAGGTCGTGACCAGTCGCTGACCAGTAGGATCGCGCGATTCGCCGCCATTCGTGCCATGGCCCCCGTGTAGTGTGGATGTGCTGCTCGATGTCTTGTCATCTCGAATTTTTCTCATTTATTTTCCGGCGAAATACGTTGTTGCCTTATCACCTACGAACGAGCGATAAGATTCGCATCCACTGAGTAAGTAATCGAACAGTTGACTATTGAATAATTATATTTATTGATTCGTGATTACGCGAGAAGATCGGCTATCGTCAACCGACGTACGTATGCGCTGTATCGTACCGCAATCTACTTTCGCGTTGTGCTACATATGCGACGTTCTTTGTTTTCTAACAGAAGTTGAATAATGACGATGTAAAAACGGTTTTAGATTAGATCGTGCGTGATTTGTTCGCCGTTGATACTTAATTGCGTCGTACTTTTTCACCTACGCGATGGCAGCGCCCGTGGCAGAGATTCAAATGCTTTGCTCAATTGTTTCCCGCGTCGTGTACAGTTCGTTATTCTTAATTGCGTCGAACTTTTTCACCTACGCGATGACAGCGCCCGTGGCAGAGATTCAAATGCTTTGCTCATTTGTTTCCCGCGTCGTGTACAGTTCGTTATTCTTAATTGCGTCGAACTTTTTCACCTACCCGATGGCAGCGCCCGTGGCAGAGATTCAAATGGTTTGCTCATTTGTTTCCCGCGTCGTGTACAGTTCGTTATTCTTTTGTTTCGCTCAATATCTGGGATTGCATCATTTTTTCGACGGGTGACATATTTCTGATTTGTATCTACGATATGGAGAAATTCTAGCAGTCATCTCGCAAGGTTTTACATTTTTATATTGATTTAGAGTCTGAATATTATTCGCGGGTAGCTTTATTCATCTTTGTTTCCATTAATCTCAATTGTTTAACGCATGTACGTCGCGTTTGCTTTTACAAAGATGGATGCTGTTCCTTCGAATCGTTTTTCTTAATTTTTTCTGAAAAATCTTGCGGTTGGAACGATATTTGATAGATTTTTCTGTCCTTTTTCGGTTTTGTCATCACCTTGTCGAATTTCTGTGGTACTTTGAAGACCCAATTATGTTTTCGCAATATTTCGGGGAACAAAGCCGTCTTCCCAACTCATTCTAGAAATGAAGAGTGGGTCAATCAACGGTTTTAGAAAAAAATAATCGATTTTCATTTGTTTCAGGTGCAGATTATTGTTAGGATCCTGGTGTAGTGGTATAGTGGTGTAACAGTGATCAACCTGGATACCTCGACAAACGACGGAAGACGATCTACTCATTGAACCATGATCTTTCCATCCAGATGTGGACCAAAGTATTCCATCATCCTGCAGGATCGAAAAGATGACATCTGGCCAACCTCAAAGTAGTATTCGCGAGAAGCGATGCGATGCTGCCAACAAACCACCTTTAACCCCGGTGAGTCGCATGTATTGCAGTACTTCGGAACTCTAGCGATGGACGCGATGGTCCGAATCGTTAGTACTTCCGATGCCTATCTATCTTTCTCTCTCTTTTCTATCCGCGTGGTATGATTGCATCACGAACTAACGCTTCGTGAATATTCTTTAATTGTCACATGTATTATTTAGCTTTTGCTGGTTAAACTCGAGGCGACGTAACGGATGATTTCTTTACTGCTGCATATTTTGTTGAATTTGTTAATTAAATGTTGATATTCATTCAGATTCAGTCTTAGCGAGCTCGCCGTTACGAAGCAGCGAGTATCGTGACAGGAATTTTTGTTTTTTGTGCGATCATTGAGACGATGAACGTCTATCAAGTTTTACTACTCTCTTTATGCTGATACGTCGCACAGATTGCAATTTTCCAGAGAATTCAAAATTTTCTTTTCCAAGTCTGGCAGAAATATTGGATCAATCATTTTTATAGCTTCGAACAATTACATGGAAAAGTGTTTGCTGAACGAAGTAACAGATTCTGATCAAAACCATTAACTCGTTCCATTTGCTGCATTTGCATAGTATAAATTATAAAATCAAATCAAAATTGCTAAACTGATGGAACGTAAATTATTTTTTTGAGCCAGCATTACAGTAGATTGATCAGTTATCGGAGTAAATTATTAGGATGCCTAATATTTCTTACATCCCAACAGGTACAAAACAGTAAGTTTAAATCCACGGTGCGAATGCGAGTGTGAATGTGAATTAGATATATTTTCGGTGGATATAGGTGATAGGTAGGGACCAGTTCACTGAGGCGCGCGCGAGAACTGGGAACGTGAATTTTCGGGGTGCATACCTGATGGATGTATGTCAGCTCTAATTTTAAGTCCGATGGGTTGGTGGGAACCAGATGGGGTAGGCAAGACGCGAATACTAATCTCTGTTTTTTCAATTGTATTTCACAGCGTCGAATTGCTACAGGAAAATTGTCATGTTCGCGTGTTCGTCGCATGATATTGAACGGACGATGCTTTCTTACTTCATCGTAGATTTCCAAAAGAATGCAATTTGTTGAGTTATCGAGTCATGTCGTTGACAAGTAATGTCGACCTGATCTGTAGCAATTCGAATAGACTGGAATGTCGCTAGCCCTGAGTTCTCGTGGTGCTCAGGGCTACGCGACGATCTCCAAGTCCGAAGACATCACTGAAGAGGACCACCGGCAATCATACCACCAATTAATGCATGTGCTTTCTCTTCCTTTTCTTCCATTTGCTATGACTTTCGGCACTCCACAGGTGTGTTGAAAGTTATGGCAAGGTTTCTCACAAAATTCGCTATTATTGAGATTCGTGAGATATAATATGATTCTTTGTCCGACTTCACCAATTTTATATTGCATTTATTGTTTGTAATATTCTTTATTCTGTTTCAGGAAATACTAATTTTTCAATCTCTTTCAGTCACTATACATTCTTTCCTATGTGTCAGCCACTACTAATTATTTGCTCTGTTTCAGGCATTACTGTTTGTCAGCTGGACTAATACTCATTACTTCACTAGCACGGCTATTTTTGCGAAGAATATGTTTCAGACTGTTCGAGATGCGAGATCTTTCACGCATACCATTCTCATCACCTTGAAGGTACTACCAAATTTTTTCAATTCTAATACAGATATTCAATCTGTGAAAGTAAGAAATACGTTGTCATTGTTCACGGATCGATATTCGAAACGTGAACCATGATTTCATATATGTCCAACGAGCACAGAAGTTTCAGACGATTCAGCTTCGTTTCCGTCACATGTCATGAGCCGAAACGTTGCTGATGTGCTGCTGGAAATATTCACAGAATATTCGTGCTGTTGGGAAATCAGCTCGTTTCCATCATTTGTTCTATTGTTTCGTAGCTCATAATTGCTTCCAATCTGTTACAGTTTGATTGCTACTGCGTAATTTCTGCATTTCAAGATGATTCGTATTTTCTGAAATTTCAACTCTGAATTGGGTGAAAGCTGACCGCCATGCTATGCCGATACTTCCATTTCAAGTGGTTCCAAAACATTACTACGGGTGATGTAAGTGAGAAACATTTGCTATAATAACTTTCCATAAAGTTATGTTACGCATTCTACAGTCTCCTCCTTACGTTTGTCGGCGGTATAATGCGTGTTCGCTTCTTATATTGAATTTAATGCATGAGTTGTAATTGGAATTCTTCTCGTATGTTCAGATGCACCTGCAAAAGCTCTCGCTATTCGTGGATCAAATATACAACGTTACCCCTGCAGCAGTTTTCTATAGGTCGAAGGGCTTCGAATTATAACAGTGCTTCTTACACAAAGGTAGGCATGATTATCCATTATCTGGTTATATGGGCTGCTCATTTTCGTTGCATGTCCTTGAGAAATCTTATTAAAACGATCATTTCTGTGTGTTGGTACTCTGTAAAATTAATTATGAGGGTTCATTATCGATATCTGAATAACCACTGGTTTTTCTAGATTCAAACGTGCAACTCGACGTGATATGAACTTACCTAGTGGCTGTCACAGTTGAAGCGTCGTCGTCCGTCACCTAGCAGGATCGGAGGGACGTTCCAGTATCGACGGGAAGCTAACGCGTGCTGCTGACAAACCACCTTTAATCCCTGTGAGTCGCATGCTTTGCAGTACTTTGAAACTCTAACGATGGACACGATGGTCCGAATCGTTAGTCCTTTCGAAGCCTATCTATCTTTTTCTCAATCTCTTTTCTATCGCGTGGTACGATTGCATCACGAACTAACGCTTCGTGAATATTATTCATGTCTCCCATGCATTGTTTAGCTTTTGTTGGTCAGACACGTCGCGGCGTAACCGGGAATTCCTTCAATGCTCTACTTTACATCCCATTCTCGGGGACTGCTGATGAACTTTCATAGTCTCATTTAGACTTGATATGCTCTCGGTTCCGAAGCAGCGAGTATCGCGGCAGGAATTATTGTTGCTTATGCGATTGTTGGGACGATGGACGTCTGTAGTTCAACTCTTCTCTGTTTACTGATACATCGCATAGATGACAATCTTCCGAAGAATTTGGAGATCTCTTTTTTTCAAGTCTGGCAATTGCATTTCATTGATCATCTTTGAATATTCTGTAGAGTTAAATGGAATTCATAAAATCTTGCTATTAAGTATAATTCTTCTGCCAGCATTGAAGTAGACCGATTAGATTATCGAATAACTCATTAGGATGTCTAACTTTTTTCATCATTTCCACAGGTTTTTCAGATAGAAAACAGTAAGTTTCAAATCCACGGTGCGAATGCGAGCGTGATTGTGGATTCAATACTTATTTTCGTCGGATATAGGTGATAGGTAGGGACCGGTTCACTGAGGCGCGCGCGAGAACTGGGAACGCGAATTTTCGGGGTGTATGCATGTGGGATGTCTGCGAGCTCTATTTTCTTAAGTCCGTCGGGTGGGCGGGAACCAGCTGGGTTAGGCAGGGCGCGAATACTAATGCTGACTTTTCACAATTGTATTTCACAGCGTCGAATTGCTACAGGAAAATTTCCATCACACGTGCGACGTTGGACGGAAAATGCTTTTACACAATTTCGTTTATAAAAAGAATATGACTTGTCATATTGCATGTTTCTATCACAATTGCTCGTATATTTTCATCAATTACGTAGCATCGATTCAATAACAAATAAAGTTTCCTGTTACGTACATCGACAAGTCACGTCGATTCAATCTGTAGCAATTCGAATAGACTACGGCGTCGCTAGCTCTGAGTGTTCGTGGTGCACAGAGCTAGGCGACGAATCGTAAGTCTGAAGACATCACTGAAGAGGACCACCGGCAATCGTACCACCACAAAAATGCATGCGCTTTTTCTTCCTTTCGTTTCATTTCTTGCAATAGCTTTCGGTATGATCAGAAACCATACCGAATGGTATTGCAAATCTCCTCACAAATCTCACGAATTGTGTGAGATTTGTGAATCATATACTTCCTTTATATGCCTTGTGCTTAATACTTTTGACTCTGTTTCAGGTATAGCTCCTATGTTTTTCTCCCACTAATCTAAATATTTATTTGTAATTCCAGGTTTTTTTTATACCTCTTGTGTATAATAGTGTTTACTATTAATAGTGTTTACTTTGTTTCAGGAATTAACGATACCTGTTTTTCTTTTGCATTCAAGGAGTATTTTTCTCGCTTGCAAGGTGAAGGATAGGTAGAAAAATGACTGACAGCGTCATATCTAAAGTAAAAGAACAGTGTTCCCAGGGTAGACCAGCTACATTCGAGCAACGTATCATGTAATACCTGAAACGGTACTCTTATGTTGCTGATGGGCTTTGGGACACATAATGGTTATCGAAGAATCGACTTATTGAGTTGTACCATTGTACTCCCATTAATAATCACTTTGATTCTGTTTCAGTTTTCCCTCGTCGCCGAGGTGATTTTTAGATCTTGCGATGATTTGTATCCTCCCATGGAATGGTAAGTCCTCCAAAGTCTGGGAACGACACTGAAGAGGACCACTCTGAATTGTAACACCAAAAATGCATGTGCTTTCTCTTTATTTCCTCTCATTTTAAAGCATGGCTCCTAGCATGAATGTCACTGTTAAAAGTTGCTACTGATTTTCCTACCAATCTTGCGGCTATAAAGTTTCTCGTATGAAATTTGTGAAAAATATATGGATGGTGGTCGTCGTGTATGATATAATTATATTTGAATGGAGAAAAAGTAGAGATAGTCTTGATTCAAACGGATTTAGATTCTTCATGAGAAAACGCATTGCAATAATGAAGCACGACTAGATCGGAGCTTCCTATCGTGATTTACGATAAAGAATGTCTGTTTATCGATACATGGATCTAGTTTCTTGGTTATTATTTCTTTCTTATCCGATATCGAGCCTCAATTCAAACGGATTTCGATTCCCCGTAAGCAAACACATGAGAACTAGGGGTTTCGGCTGTATTACGATAGAAAATGTTTTTCGCTATATAGGTTTGGTTTTTCGGCCATGATTTCTTTTTAGTCAGATACGGAGCCTTACCTCGAACGGATTTCGATACCCCGTAAAAAACATATAAGGACTGGGGTTTTGGCTCTATTAGATCACTGCCTTGCATATATGACCGAAAGCTTCATTCTCACACATCTAGGATTAGTTTCTCATTCATATAGATCTACTTTTTGTATCATAACTTTCCTGCTACTAAAAATACAGCTTTTATTCAAACTGATATAGATTCCCCGTAAAAAAACTTCACAGGAACGGGGTTTTGGCTAAATCGAGATATTTGCTAGGCCCGATTTAGAATTCCTTTTTTGTACTTTTACATCTCACTACGTCTCTATCCGGTCATTAATGCGAGAGTAACTCATAGGCCCACAGAAATTCGGAAGTTCTTACAAAAATCGAATTATTTAATTTCTTTTAATTCATGCTCTAAATAATTTCAGATCATATGAGTTTCCGATTCGTTTTCTCGCCAGGAATAACTTGTCAAGTATCTAAGTACCATGAATCAAGACGTGATTCTGACAGCGTGTTGGTTCGCGTGATTTCCCACCGATTGATTTTGTTGGTTAAATGCTAACTGGAATATTTCACGAGCTATTTTTCTGAAGACATTCCTATGAGTCGATGCTAACAATATTTTGATTTATAAATTCATGAACAAGAACACGAGTATTAAAAAGTTCTTCTCAAGTTTGAACGATCCCGCGCTCAAATCGCGTGTAGTATCACAATTCAGTCGGTAGGTGGCACTTGTTTACTACTCTCTGATTTCTTGAGATTTCAGCATACTTCGAGCTCGTGCGTAGCAGGCCCACGTGGTTTGAGAAACCTAACCTCGATCTATCGTATTGGCTTCATCAACATTAATGTGCCAGGTGTAATTTAAAAATGGGCAAGTTGAAGCCAAGATTGGGAAGTCGCAAAAAGGCCAAGAGATGGCTGAAGGGACAGAGTTCAAGTTCTAATCCTGAAACAAAAACTCACAGAGATCAAGCTCGATCGAGATTTTTCCAAGAAAATCTAGGTACGTCTTTTTTGTCTTTAACTATCATGGAACGAACAATTCTGTAGCCACTAACTGTGCGAATAATTCTTGTCGTTAAGGTTCGACTGGCTTGACGTCTGATGCCTTACGGAAACACGACGCTGTCCAAGGAACTGCGCCCAGCGACGAGGACATCGATATCGATACAGATGGAGCGACGACCGGTGCTAGTTTAAAAACTTTTCAAACATTTGCTAGTGACTGGAGTAGCTGTTCTAATATTTCGTTTAGCAGGTATTTTTTCGGTTTTTTTTCAATACCAGTCGTAGGAAATGCTGAAATATAATATTTCGATAAAATTTCAACGGCGATAACAGTGTCACGCGCAAATATAATTTATCCACTATCTATGACCTATGGTATATTCCATATATCTTGTATGTAACATTTTTTTGATGCTGTTAGACCAAACAGTATGGAATGGATTTACTCGTATGTTTTGGTAGCAAAATTTACACGAATAACGCGATATGAACGACGAGATGAAATGGTTTTCCATGATATCTTGAGTCAGATAACGGTGATTTTCAGATTCTTGAGCGGTTTTCAAGCGAGTTCAGCTATGCACAAGGAAATGCTGGCTGTTCTTGCTGCGGTTACCGAAGTTATAAAACAAAACGGAGGCACAGAGTCTTCCACCGAATATTACGCTGCTTTGGTAAGTTAACGAACTATCTGTTACCAAAACACAATGTCGATTCGTACCCTACTAGCTACGAACTTTATTTGTTTTTCGTTGATTTTTGACAGATGACTACTCTGGAATCTGCGGAAGCTGAGGAATCGATCGCAGCTGTACTTTCCTTGTTGGGAATGGGATTAAAGACTGTGCCTGTGAACGTGCTCAGGTTGCAGTTCAGTCAAGCAAGTCAAACGTTCATTCAAGTATTGACGCGTTTTGCGACGAGTGAGAATTACCTAATTTTAAGAACGGTGAGTCGGTCACGTTGATTCTTAGTTTGAACGGTCCGTTAATTCTGCATTGTTTTCCAATGTTGCAGTGTATCGGTTGTCTTTCCATATTGCTGAGATCACAGGAATCAGCGGCGTGGTCGAATTCATCGACAAATCGTGTATTTGATGCCGTACTTGCTTTCACTACCCATTCAAAGCCAAAAGTTAGGAAAGCTGCCCAACACGCAGTCTGTGCTGTACTCAAAGGTACAAAGACTCCTCGTTAAGTATCAGAATATCGCAGAATATTGTATTGGCATCTCAAAACACAAATTATTTTCAGGAAGTGATATCATGAAGGATGATAATCCACCCGCGTATCATCCAGCTGCTTCGCAAGTTGCAAAACATTGCTTAGCTCACTTAGAATTGGCAGGGAATCCCGGTGGCATTACTACAACCCTACATATTCTCACGATGTTGAAAGACATTTTGCATCAACTTCCCAAATCCTACGTAAAAGTAAGCTTGATTCGGATTTATCATCGTTTTCGGCCATAGGGCAAGGCCTCCTTGGCTTTGTTGGGTTATTGAAATGAATAAATTTCAATTTACAGAGTATTTGCGAAGGGTTGCTGAAAATCATGACGTTGAACAATGTGCTCGTCACGTCTTGCTGCTTTCAAACGTTTCATAGCCTGTTCGTTTCTAAACCTTCCGATGCAACGTTGCCAGCAGCATTAAATGCTCAGATAGTTAATGCTCTGTACGATTATCAACCTGCACCTGGGGATACTCAACCTACGATAGCATGGTTGACCGTAATGCAAGAGGCACATTGTAATTTAGTTGCGTGAGTATTATATGCTTGAGATTTTGATTCCGCGATCAGAAATTTGCATGCAAAAATTGCAATTATCCCTTGAAAGTATCGGCTCACGAGCTTGCGCTACGTATATGCGCTACATAAAAGTCCAAATTCTGAATTGATATTCGGATAGGTAAAATATAGGCTCATTCACATTTCGTTTTTGTATCAGGAATTCTCTGCCTCTTTGCGCTCCAAATCTGCCAAAGATCGTGGAAAAATGTACAGATCTATGGTTGTCGGAACGTTCAGAGGTGCTCACGACCGCTTCTCACGCTATTAAAATAATTCTCCAAATCTGCGTTGCACCTCTTTGCGAAACCGAAGCAACTCGAAAGAAGTGAGTATTTGAAATCTACGTTCGTTTCCACTTTCCACAGTGTTGGCCAATTTAAATCTCGGTCGCAACGATTTACGTTTATCCATCCCCTGATAAATACGTGATTTCGAAATCACTGGTATTTCCCACGAGCTATGGATAATTTGTTATTGATTTTCATTTTATCGACAGATATCACAACGTCGTGTCTAAAGTGATTCAGCTCGTTCAACAGGGTATGAAATACCAGTACAATTCCGCGTGGCATCATGTTCTTCACCTCATTGCTGTAATATTTGAGGTAAATTTTGGCATCACCGACTCGTCGTGAAGCATATTTTATTCACTCATGTAACATATTAATCATCGGTAAAAGGTTGCTGGGAAAACTTGCAAGGATGAATTGCTGAGCATACTGGTAGCATTGGCAGAACTCAGAGACACGTACAAGTTTTCGTACAATACTGAGGTAGAGTTTGCCGTTGGAGCTGCCGTCAAGTCGATGGGACCAGACGTTGTTTTGAACACGATTCCTCTACAGGTACGACGATTCGGATCACCTTCGATCTACTTTCCATTTAAAAAATATCTTGATCACTTATCCATACTGTTCTCTTTACAGTCGTTGGATGGTAGCGTCGAACTTAATCGCAGCTGGCTTTTACCTTTACTAAAGGACAGTATATCGCAGGCTCCGCTCTCGTACTTTATTAAATCATTGTTGCCGTTGGCTACCACTTGCGAGTAAGTATCGTTCGCCAATGGTAAAGAGATTTATCTTCCCGGTATTCCGTCTCCTTATTCGATTTCATGTTGCAGACAGAAAGCAAAAGCCTTGAAGACAAACAATGATGGAATCGGTGCGCACAGCTATGAACTGCTCACTTCGCAGATTTGGGCTCTGCTTCCGAGTTTTTGCAATAATCCAGGCGACACAAAAGATAGTTTCAAGGTGATTACATTCCACGCTTTCGTTGAATCTTATGTAATACGACCCATGGTACACGCTATACGTTACGTAATTCCGCGATGCACGGGTGAATGTCTTATAACGGTGTGGTATGGTTTTTTTCTTAGAGCATTGCCAGGATTTTAGGTACGGCAATCAGCGAGAGAAAGGATTTGAGATTATCGGTAATGGCTTCGCTGCGAAAACTCATAACGCGAGCCACGGAAGATAAGAATGACGAGGATATTGCCGAGTTGTCCAAATTCGCTAAAAATTTCCTTCCGCTGCTTTTTAACATGTACAGCACCAAACCAATCGGATCTGACGAAGAAGGACAGCGTCTGGCTGCATTCGAAACCATAAAAGTGGGTAACTAAATTGAATACCCTTTGGCGCGGTTGTTCTGAATAGATAATAAACGTTGCGTGCGTTTTTTAATGTATCGCAGGTATACCTCACAATCAGCAGTAAAGAATTGATAGCAGAGTTGTTCGATCGAGCTCTTCAGCGCATCGAGGTAACCGATATCGAATCCTTTGTGAAAGAAAGTATCCTCGATTTGATCAGAATTCTTGCTGTGCACACCGACGTGGATCGAATCGCAGCGTTTTACAACGTTTTCGTTCACACATTGTCGGACACAAAGAATCCAAAGGAACAGAAAAAGGCATACAGGTAATTCGCTGCGAAATGACCAATATTTCTAGCACCGAAGAAGCGACGCGGTGTTACGGCAGCGCACGTACACGTAACCCATTTTTTGTCCACGCAGGTTCCTAGAGGAAATATGCAGCAGCGATCGTGAACCGTGCGAGGCATTCGTACGTCAACATAGACACGCGATTCAGAAACTACTACTGAAATCTTTGTCTACTACCGTTGCCAGCACTAAGGGAGTAAGTGCACTGAGAATATTTGAAAATATTGGACTCTTGGTGAAATAAAAATGAAAGCGATGCAGTTAATTTGAAATCTAATTGTAAGACGCAATTTTACTAATTCAGGCTCGTCTCCGATGCTTGGAGCATTTGGTTCGGTCACAACCGCAATTGGATCAGACAAAACTTCTGAAGTTCATAGTCCCAGAAGCTGTTCTCTGCATCAAAGAAACGAACGAGAAATGTCGAGCATCAGCTTATCGCCTGCTGAATACGATTGCCGAACGTTTATTAGAAACGGCGCATAATCTCGATACGTACGTCGAAATGCTAATCGCTGGTCTGGCTGGAACTCCGACGCAGTGTAGTGCAACTCTCTTGGCTCTCGCTTCCGTTACCTACAATTACAATGGTATGAAATTTTCTATACATATCGTGGCACCTTCTCCGATCATCCCGATATCGTGATTTTTGATAATCGTTGCTACTTCGCCAAACTTGTTTGCAGGTTCCCTGGGATTGGATACCGTTAAGCAAATCTTGGAGCACGCTTGTAGCTTGATCACTTCGCCTACCCGAGAAATTACGCTGTCAGCAGTTTCTTACGTAAAGGTGTATCTTTCCGCAATGCCGTCGCCGATCGTTGCCCCAATGCTACCAACAATCGTGAGTAGATTGCATTGAAACTAGCTCGGATTATCGTTCTTTTTTTAAATTTCTTTCTTGAATTCGCTCTTCGCTGATCGACGCTTCGCTGTGAAAATAACCACGATGATGGTATTTTTAGGTGAAATCGTTGTGCGACATGACTGAGGATTGCAAAAGGCATTTTCGCCAAAAAGTACGCGACGTTCTCGTCAAGCTGATCAGAAAGTACACGGCTGACGTGATCCAGGGCATGGTACCCTCGTCGGACGAAGTAATGTTGAAGCGATTGAGGAACCTTCGAAAATTAGAAAGCAGGAAGGAAAAAATGAAAGAGAAGAAGGCAGCGAGCAAAGATGATTCCGACGACGAGTTTAACGTTAAATCTAAACCAAGAAGGTAAAATCTTTCGATCGCTGTACCTTCTCGATTTTATAATTACGCTTGAATTCGCAGCGTGGAGGAAATTCTGGCGGACAGCGACGAAGATTTCGACGGCATGGAAACCGACGAACCTGTTCGCGGTGAAAAACGGAAGTCGAAAAAGAAAACGTGGATCCGCGAGAGCGAAGAGAACATCGTCGATTTCGTTGATGCGGCCGCGGCTGCCAGGAACATTATCGGTTCGTTTCATTTCCTTCGCATCGTTATAATCCGTGATGTAGACTCGTGTCAAATATCATTTTCGCTCGGTACTCTTGCAGCGACGCGCCCTGCCTCCGCGTCCTCGTCCGTGCAAAAAGTAAAATCGAAAGATCACGGATTTAAGACCGCAGCCGACGGACGTCTCGTGATCAAGGATGACTGTAGCGACAGCGACGACGACGAAGGCGGCGATGCCACTGGCAAGCGTAAGAAATTACCGTTCCTCGGTAGCGATTCGGACATCGAGTCAGGTAAGATCGGCTTGAAATTGTCCGCGTCGAGGTATATAATTAATTCTCCGTCCATAGATGCGGACGGTGATGAGAAATCCGTCGCGTCGGCGGTGAAAACTGGTCGAAAACGTCGACTGAGCGGAAGTACGGACGCCGCGAGTACGAACACTGCCCGTCCACCGATGAAGTATCAAGGTAGCCTGTTATCAGCGTTGACAAATATGAAATTTGAACTCGAACCTTTTTTTCACGGTTTTTCAGCCGGTGGATCGGGTATCCACAGACCAATCGCGATACCCGGATCAAAAAGCAAACCTGGCAGCGAATATAGCGCGAGGAAGGCGCAGGGTGATATCAAAAAGAAAGGAAGACCAGATCCGTACGCCTATTTACCATTGACGAGATCGTCTTTGAACAAACGGTTCGTTTTAGCATTCATTCGATTAATCGGCGTCGAACGGCTATTCTTTGCTTCAACACGATGCGTTCGTCATTTTTCCGCGCACGATTCGAGAGAATACGTCTTCATTGCTATTGTGAATTTGCAGGAAGAAGATGAAAAATTCTGGGAAATTCAAGAATATCATATCTGGTGCGAAAAAAGGCGCTCGAGTCGGCAGAAATATGGGGAAAAAAAGGGGGAAACGGTCCAATTGACCGTTGATGATCTAACAACTCGTAATATTAATCGATACATTTTTTCTTTTAGCGAATCGCAGAAAACTTGAGATTTATTTTTATTTTTGACGTACAAGTCGAATGTGGATGTAATAAAAATTGAACGAATCAATTTCGTTTCACGAGCGACATACCGTAACTTTTTTTTTCCATAGACTAGTCTAATCGAACGTGGCGGGAGAATTTACGAAAGGTGGGGAAGGTCGGAGAAGGACGAGGGACGAGGGACGTAATTGATGTCGCGACGAGACGTGGTTTTAACACGTTTCAACTACGGCACGCTCGACGGGATCCCGAACGAGAGACCGGTGTCTTTCAAATTTGTCGAACTCCAACGATCGAACCGTTCGATCATGTCCGCGTTCATCGTCCCCTTCCATTGGTCGACGTTCCCGCTGCGCATGAATTTTCCGTCGTGCTCGATCAGCCGGAATTTCTTGTTCAATTCTATAACTTCCTCGTAGTTTACCGCCGGGTTGGTTTTCATGCTCGCGAAGCTCAGGTGATTCAACAGAATCGCGATCTGGTCATCCGTCAGCTTCTTATCGAGGAACGCCGCGGTTTTCTCGATGACGGATCTCAAATCCTGCAAGCATCGATCCGGAAATCGGTATCTCGCCGTGCGCGCGCACCGCACTCTCATCTACGCTCACCTTCTTCATGTCCTCGTATCTGAAGAAGAGCACGTTCGTCTCGTTTCTCCTGTTCCAAAAGCCCAGCACGTGGTCCCAGAACGGCGCGTACGATACTGAAACACAGGCGTATCAAAGACGCGAGGAATTCGCTTCCGCGGATCGACGAATAAAATTCAGGCTCGCTCTACCAACGTTTATTTCCCAAAAAGAGAGCGCAGAACTCTTCGAAGCTCCCGCGATATCCCTCCATCAGCTTGCAATGATGATAGTAAGACACGCAGGTGTCCTTCGCATTCCTGGCTACGTAAACGATCCGCGGTTTCTTTTCGCCGGTTCTGATTTGCCGTGGCAGAAGGTTGAACGGCAGGTGGGTTTTTATGAAGCGGGGACTGGGCAAGTTCTTGACGAAATTGACGCTGTCGCGCGCTGAATCGGGCAACTCGAGCCCGGGCATTCGCGGGATGATCGAGGTGTAGTCGAAGAGCGGGGTGAAGCTGTTCGAAGCGTACGGGTTGTAGACGACTATACCTAACTCGGTAAGCTTGGGAAGCTTGCTTTTTGTAACTTACTCCAGAAACGGAAATCTCTCCGACAGGAGCACCTTGCCGCTCTCGAAATCCAAATCATTCGCGATGCACCATATCATCTCCTGCGACCACGTGGTACCTGGACGAAGATCCGATTGACGAAAACGAATCGAGGGAAAAGATACGAAGATCCGAAGATCCACCTACCTGTCTTCGGGAAACTGCAGACCCAAACGTCGTCGTCGCGAACCTCCATCTCCTCGATTTCGTCGGCAAACTTGCCGTAATACTCCGGCAAGCAAACACCGTCGACGGTCACGTAACCGGTACGGAAATCATTCACGAAGTTGTTCTTCAAAATATCTCCCAAATCACCCTCGATAGCGCTTATCTTCGACTCCATTCTGCAACGAGGACGACGATCCGTTCGACGAAAGATTTGCCTCGGTTACGCGATTTTGTCGAAGCCTCGACGAATATTCTCCATCGGTGGTCGCGGATGGTTAAACTAATGCGCGTTCGTTCGCGCGACGCTAGATCTTCGTCGTCGTACGCGAGATCGGAATCGTTTGTTGCGCGAAAATTCAGAGCGAATGGATTGGAAATCCGTAAAATCGCTTATATATCGGGTCGCAACGACGTCGCGCGGTAAAGTACTTGGAACAGTTTTTCTTGTCGGGCAGGCACAAACGAAGGCCGCGTAACCATCGAGTCGTGTCGCGCAACGCTGACCATTCGCGTTATTAGGGATATCGTCGAATCTGTCGAACGACGCGTCGTACATGCCGCTGCATCCCTCTGATCCATCCCTGAGACGCCGAATAGCGTAATTCACGATCGTCTTTTCGTCGCGAGCCTCGCGTCGCGTCGTTGTTGGATCTCGGCCAACTCGTCGTCCTCGTCGCTGCGGTCTGCCGATTTCCTTCGATCACGACCGATCAACGAGGCGATTTGCCAGATCGACGATGACCGTTCGTCGCTATTTTATTTAATTAACTCTATTTTCGACAAATTATCGACCGATGTGTGACGTGATCGGCGACGAGGTCGCGCGATGTTTGGGGGAAAAACGTTGGCAAAGTGAAATCACGGACGTGTGGCGATGGCAAAAACACTCGACCTTCCCTCTCGGTACCGTAAATTCGTTCCGATCGTACGCAACGGAATTCCTTTCGTGGCTCGATCGATATTTATTTCGTATTTTACCGTTCTAATTCGCTTCGAAAAACCGAGGGCACGCGATTTACCGATCTCGTTTCTTCGCAAAGTCCTTCGCGCTACGTAGTGTAGGGACTGTTTCGTAGAATCGACGCCCGATCCGTCGAAACATTTTACTCGCAGCTCTGCTCCTGAAAGAAATGCGCGATCGCGCAGTTCATTTTTATATCGTGAGAAAATGTCACGGAAAATTCCTGGTGCATTTTGCCGAATGGGGCCGGTAGGTATGCAAATGACGAAGAACCCGTACCGTTCGCTTTCCTGCGATAAATGTTTGGCCGTATAATTATCGCGAGCGGCGATTGTCACCTCGTAGCCAGTTGGAGGATACTGATAAAACTAGCGATAATTCCAACGATCGCCGCGACGACGTTTATCGCTTGGCGGAAAAATAAATCCACGTCCATTTTTCTCGTCGGAGTTATGATTTGGTAGCCGAGGAGCAATATCGTTGCCCGGGAAAAAACACGCAACACCTTCGTTCGATATCTCGTACCACCAGGATCGCGGAAACGAGCAAAAAATTTCATTACTCTGCTCTTGCTGCTGCTTTTTCCCCGGAATAACAGTATACGTTGAATTCGTTTGGTACGAACAAAAAAAACGGGTGCCTCTCGCTCGTCGACCGGAATATCTCGGGAATTTGCAACTGCATCGCTGTCGCGAGAAAACAACAAAGAAACAAAACTTTCTACAGCGGCTAACGATGGGTAATGATAATCTATGACCCATGCTGTACGAAATGATTCCGAAAAGACGAGAGGCGATGGAAGGACGAATCGTTCTCTTGCATCTCGAGACGCGATGTGATGCACCTCGGTCTCTTGAGCGCATATGATTGATTCTTAACGTTTGACAGGTGTTGTGCGCGCATCTCCTCTAACGGCGATTTTCTCGGTTTTTAACGAAAAAATCAACGTGCATGTTGCAACTCGATGCAGCCCCTATCAACTTTGTCGTTGCATTTGCACGTTCGTATCTCGCTAGAAAAATATTCCCTCGTTCCTCGTACGCGAACGTTTCGCGAAATACGTCAGCGTACGAACGCCAATTTGTACGCATACGCGAGATGATCGACAACGACGGTTCAACGACCCGGGAAGTGCCATTTGGAATGATCAAACACCACCTAGCAAGGTAAAAGTTACGCAACAACGACTGCGATACGATTCATTTGAGATCATTTATGTTCGCGTATATTTTATGTCCAGGTGTACGAGACTCGCTCGAAGCGTAGGTTCCATCTGCACGGTCTACACGACCCACTTGTTGCTCAGCGGTGAACTACGGATAAACCTGCAGCTGCGCGCGTGTGCGTACGTGTATTATATTCGACGTGCCTCTCTGCCGTGATGCGTCGACGGATCTCTCTCTCTCTCTCTCTCTCTCTCTCTCTCTCTCTCTCTCTCTCTCTCTCTACGCGAGCGGAAACATTCTCCGTGTGAGAATAGTCGAATGCGTCGAGTAGCATTGAAGCTGCGTATCTCCGACCCGGAATTGTTCTTGCTCCTTGGTGAAAAAATGACCGGGATCAGTGGCGAGCTGTCGAAAAGATTCGGGTTCCAATCGTCGTGGGTAGACACGTTGAATATGGAACGATCTCGCCGCCGCGACAGAGTCCAGATACGAATCATCGTATTCTTCGTCGTCTCGCCTCCCCTTCGCTTTCTATTCGTCTCTTCGTCCGTCTTTTTTTCTCCGCGTGCGCGTACGAAGAAGTACGCGTACCTACGACGAAGCAATGAAAACTCGTGGTCCACCTGTCGCTGGCCCTATCGGGCCGACCGCAGGTAGTAGACACCGTTGCGTAAATTTTGTTTCTGTTTTCGCTGTTACACGGAGCATTACTCGATAATCAACGAAGCACGAGAGCACCGTCGCGCTACTACTTCCCGGCGATACGGTTAACAGTCATCGACACGCGAGACTCGACGCCTTCGGTTCTCTGACTGCGAGTAAGTTGCAATCATTCTTACCTACAACGTCGTCGTACCGTTGTCATTTTTGTGATCTTCGTACGCGTCTTCGTTTAGAAAAGTTTCAACTCGTGTTTCCTCATTTCAGGTTTCAAACTTGCCCCGAACGACGAATGGATCGGCAAAAATCGCGGAGTTGACAAAATCTCGCGACGAAAGTAGGTCGACTAATTTTCGGAAATAGACCTTTCCGTATACCCTTCAAAAGACTATCGCTGGTCCTCGCGCAGGCTCTCTACGGGTTCGGGTAGGTATCCATCTTAGTTCTGCGTTCGTCGTATCCGGGTAGGTTTAACGACCAGAGACAGGATTCCTGACGGTTAGTTTTTTTCCGAATTTTTTTGTCTTCGTATCGAGTTAACATTTTCTAACGAGCGGGGAACGCGCGCTGCATCGCGCACTTTTCGATCGTTTCTACGATTGCGACTGGTCGGGTGTCCCGAATACTTTTTCCGACCCGGCGACCCGTTTTCTCCTCTAAATCGTGCGTTTTCGCGCGCGGATCCATATTCGTGGGTAGGAAACTGAGGAAGCTACCGCGCGTACCGGTCGACGATGACGTCGTCGGCGACACGGGCGGGCAATACCTTCGCTCGTGAGACCATTATTACGAACGCGTTTCAAGTCTCGTTTCAAGTTACCCGAGAGTCGAGTCATCGCGAGCGAGATGAAATCCGGCGTTGCCGAGATCCGTTATTTGACTCTTGAAAATCCTGTTCGCGTGACAACGGTTAAGATTCTCGCGTTCGAGATAGTGGATTTCTTCGACGGCGAATCGCTCTCGCTCTGCGTCCACTCTCGCTCTCTTTCTCTTTATCAGCGATTCTCCGCGAGCGCGATATCGTTCCGACGGAATCGTTCGTCCCGAATTTCGATCTTTGCTGCGAATTCGTACCCTCGAGCCCCCCCCCCCCCCCGCGTTCGAAACCCGGAAGCGTCGCGCCGACGACTACGAGACGCGCGGGGTCGAGGGAATCAACGTCCGTCGTAATCGCTGATTTATGCGACGTTCGTCTCGCATCTACGTCTTGATTACGCGATCCCGACCACGAACGCGCGGCTCGGATGCGTGTAGGTACGATCTTGACGTCTTCGACGGTGACCTTGAGCCGTTGAGGGGTCATTCCGTAGAATTCCTCGGCTGATGGTCGGTTAACGGGTTTTCGGAGACGGTACGCGCGGTGCGCGGCACCCGGAGCTCGGAAGGCCGAAGATCATCGCTCGGAGGCCGAATTTCGTGGGTCGTCGAAACCACGCAGGAGTATCGTTCTCCTATCGGACAGACCATTCGGATATATTATACGTGGTTAGCCGTTCGCTCGTTGGCGAGGCGATGCACCGCCGCGATAAAAGGCGCAAAGAGAGAAAGTGAAACGGGGGAGTAGGAAAGGTTCATCGTATTGACAGCGCACCTGGAACATTCTCGTATTTTCTCGATGATTCTCGCGTAGCTGGTTTCGTTGGTTTGTTTTCACCCCGTCGCTTCGTAGTTCGCTTTTCACTGCGAGCGAGTTCTATTTACCGTTCGTTTGTACATAGGTAGCCTGTTTGTTGGTTTAAAGGCATCCCCCCCCGTACGCAAATAACAAACCTCTCGAACTCGCGTGGTGTGACCGGTTCCGATCGTTTGCCGATCGTGCCGATTCGTAGTTATCGAAATTCGAGTGGATCGGATAGTCTTCGATCGAACGCGTTGTTTTATTTTTATTTCAGTACCCCTCTATGCCTCTGGCACTCGCGACGCTGGAAACGCTGCGGTCGTCTTGCCGTCAGCTTTTGGGGAACACGGGCAAGATGTGATCACCAGAAGAATGACGCGTAGTCGGTGAACGACCCTTTAAAATATGTAGACAAGATTCCGAAAGGTGCCCCGTGGCCGAGAACTTCCGAGCATCGTCGTTCGTCGACTAAGCCCGAAGGAATGTAGATAACCGATCGGAAAGGATATCCGAAACGATCGGTGCGGTTCTTTCTTTGTACGTCGAAATCTCGGTCGTTGCCACTCTCCGATCGTGAATTCGTCCCCGAACTTATTTTCGTTCGTACAGCAAACGCAAAGCAGTAATCGCAGCGTCGGCAATAATATCCGGGCGGGATACTAACGGGGGTTTCAATCTTATTACGACTTCAATATTATTACCAACGTGTGAAAATCTATAAAGGAGAGTTCAGCGTCGGTTGGATATATTTATTTCGAGGCCATCGACTAACCGCGCGCCGGTATCGCCCTAGATGGACGATACTCGTCGCGACACCAAACGAGGCTCGTGCACATCCGTTCGAAGTTATCGCACCGTCTACCGTCTACCGTCTGCGAACCATTTCGTTCACCTCTATCAAGCTAGAAACACCACATGATCGAATCAAATTCTGCGATATCTGAGAATTAAGTGCTAATTAGATGCTAATTAAATGCTCTATTGCCGAATTAAGTGCTCTTCATCTTTTGAAAAATACCCGTGGTGTTGCTAGCTTGAGTCATGCTAGAAACACGGCAGCCGAAAATCAATGCAAGAGGACCGATATGGGTGGCATCGGCCGACCATCGGTCTCCCCTCTTCCTCTTCCCGCACTCGTCCTGCTTTCCCTTTCTTCCGTTCTCCTACTCTCTTTCTATGTCCCCGTACTGATCCCACAATGAGGTACTGTTTGGGATCTGCAAGGGTCGATTTGGATCCATTGGGCATGGTCCCGATGCTGTCCGACGACCAGAACACATCGAGAATCGCAAAAACATCAATTTTGCATGATTTTGCGATGGGTCTTCCTCGTGTTTTCCGGATTTCTCGACATCCAGCGGACATAGATATAAGATCAGGTACTGTTTGGGATCCGCAAGGGTCGACTTGGATCCATTGGGCATGGTCCCGATGCTGGCGGACGACCAGAACACATCGAGAATCGCAAAAACATCAATTTTGCATGATTTTGCGATGGGTCTTCCTCGTGTTTTCCGGATTTCTCGACATCCAGCGGACATAGATATAAGATCAGGTACTGTTTGGGATCCGCAAGGGTCGACTTGGATCCATTGGGCATGGTCTCGATGCTGTCCGACGACCAGAACACATCGAGAGTCGCAAAAACATCAATTTTGCATGATTTTGCGATGGGTCTTCCTCGTGTTTTCCGGATTTCTCGACATCCAGCGGACATAGATATAAGATCAGGTACTGTTTGAGATCCGCAAGGGTCGACTTGGATCCATTGGGCATGGTCCCGGTGCTGTCGGACGACCAGAACACATCAAGAATCGCAAAAACATCAATTTTGCATGATTTTGCGATGGGTCTTGCCGTGTTTCTCGTTCGCAAGCGAGTCGCGGAAGAAATCTCGCGCGTTTCCAAGACTTCATCGGATCTCGTCTTGTGTAGGAATTTTCATGGTACACGTAGTCGTCGATCGAGGAGTCGTTCGGCACCCGTAGAGCGTGGACGACGCAGAAATTATAGAGGCACTGGGTTACGAACAGGTACGACGACGAGGAGGCAGACCGTTGCGCGTGACGAAGAGGGAAGGACGAAATAAGACTGTGACGAGGCGACCGTTCCCTAATTTTCTTCGGGTCAGTGACTCTCCCTCTCCTTGCATTGTCGCAGCAGCAGTCGTCGTCATCGTCGCCGTCGCCGTCGCCGTCGTCGTCGTCGGAGCGGATCCAAAAGCCGCGTAGCCGCGGCAGCCGTCGAGTACCTACAGGTAGTTGTAGTCGTCGTATGGTAAACACGTTCGAGGAAAAGAAAGCCAGAGCTAACGCGAAGGCGAGGGCGTGGAAAGAGATGGCAGGATCACACGGACGGGCACGGCTGGTCGTACCTGCGCGCCTCGCCACCTACCTGTTCGCGTGCTCTTGGACATTCGGTACGGAAGAACGTTTCGGACTCGAGCGGCAGTCGCGCAGGTAAATATACCGTTGCTCGAGCCACGTTCAACGTCAGTCTTGCCACGGCACTCGCCTCGTCCGGGTCGTCGCGTCGTAGGGCATCTTATCGCTGTCGCGCGCTCCGTTATAACGGATCGTCCGTCTCTACGCTCGTCCCCTCGAGATCGTATCGAGCCCCGAGCTCCTTCGTCGTCTCCCTGAGCGTTTTGATCATCGTTGTTTCGTCGCGAAGAGCGGTGGGTACCAGAACGATGAGAAAATGCGAAGGAACCGATTCGAGTTTCGTTTGGAAGGTTGATTCTCGTTGACTCGAAGAATTGATAATATTCGTGGAACAGTTTTAACGGGGAGATCGAGGAAATTGAAGCGTTTGAAGAAGAATTTACAATTACGAGACGGATTCGCGGTGCGGTC
The DNA here is from genome assembly GCA_963969455.1 of Arge pagana. Lineage (NCBI taxonomy): Eukaryota > Metazoa > Arthropoda > Insecta > Hymenoptera > Argidae > Arge > Arge pagana. Next base: position 15,836,713 of record OZ018315.1, on the reverse strand, counting down.
GCCCTGTTTAGCTTGGTGGCTATCGGTGTCACGCTACGATTCCGCAACGATAAAGAAGAATCGAACGGCTTTATGCCCTCTGCGCATCATTTTGCGCGAATACGCGACCCTCGACGAGCATCACCTTTTTTGCGGAACATAATTCCTCTTTTCCCCCCTTTTCCCAACATTTTCGTCGAAGTTCTCCGAAAGGATTCGAAACTCGATTGGCAAGGTAGCACAGAATAGCGACGGAGAAGGGTGATAAGAAAGAATAAAAGTGAAAGAACCGAGTGAGGGGAAGAAGAAAAGCATGAAGCATGAAAAAGAACGATCATAAGTGATTTTCCGCGAATCGCGTTGGACTCGAGTTGAAAATAGTTCGTCGGTCCGATGAACGTGCACGCAAACGTTATCGATAGCGATTCGTTGACTTGCTAATGCTTCGACAGGTCTCGAAACTACTCGTGCGCCAACAGATAGGGAATACGACGATGAACGAGCCTCGCCGCGAACAATTCGCATTTCTAATCATCGTCCATCGTCCTCGCTCGTACGACTCGTCTCTCTCGCGTGCGTTGCACAGAGTTTCTATTTTCTTCGTCTCTCGCGAGCTTTCAGCGTAGCGTTCGTGAATTGATAGCGCGTTGCGCTCCGAATGCAAATAGCGCCGTATTTAGTAATCGTATTTTTCTTTTGTCACTACCCGCGAAAATAACGTTCCATAAAACGAAAACCGCGCCCGTGATCGCGACGAAACGATAAAAATCCGCGAGGCGTGAGGTGGAAGTAGAAGGAAAATTGAGTAAAATATGAAGTAACGAAAAATGAACTGACGGAAAATGTGATCGTTGAAATTGTCGCGTACCTAGGCGAGGAAAATGGAACGATGGGAGATGATGGGGATTACGTGAAACTTGATGTTCGGTTTGAATCTAACGAAATGGAAAGCGGTGTTTGGGAAAGGTAGGAAAAGCGGGATTTTCGATTAGCAGTCCCGGAGGAATCGAACGTTTGCTCGAGCGAGTTCGCCAAACCGTTTGCGCGTACGCGAATTTCGGATCGAGGCTCGATATCGGTGCTATAATAACGAGCGATGCTCCTCCAAATAAGAGAAAAGAAGATGGTCGTTCTAAATAATAATTATACGCGTGTATATTATTCCCTAGCCTGGTCAATTGGTAGTTGCGGTCAACCTTCGACGCTTTATCAAAACTACGCGAATAATCGGTCGGTATCGCGCGAGGTACGTTCGTTTTATCATTCGACGAAAAGAAGCCGTTACGTCGAGCGTACCGCGGGAGGAGGGTTATCGTGGTCGATCGAGAAACGGGTTAGGCTCGAAGACGAAAAAGGAGAAAAAAAATACTCGTTCGTTTTTCAATACGGGAACGAATTCCCGCTCGTTTGATCGCCGCGTCGATGGAATGCGGTTCGAAATTCAGGACGGATACTTCGGCGGAACGAATTGTAAAATCGTCGTCGAAACCAGCGAACGTAAACACAATTTGACCCACTTGTAACGGGGAAGCGTGGCGTGCGCGATGACTCAACGGTGCGGTACCGTTGGTCGAACCAGGAAATTCTTCGAGGACACTCTCTCCCTCCCTCTTTCTTCTCCCCCCCGCGAGAGATTTCCGAGCCGACAGGGATATCGCGCGTGGAACTCGCGATCGCCAGAGATCTTGCTCGAGGATTCGATGATTGTTCGTATTATTCGAACGATCGGGAGCAGCGGAAACAACGGACGAGTAGTTTTTCGGAGCCGATCTTCGAACGATACGTATCCGTACGGGGGAGGTAGATTTTCCGGTATCCGATCGACCGATCGCGATTCGCGCGTCGCGACTAATTTTTAATTGGGATCAACGAGAACCCCGGAAGGATGTCGGAGGATGGCGGCGTCGCGTTCCTCTCGTTAGTCCTGCTTCGTCGACGATTCCTTGGCAACTCCGAGTGCCGCTGCAACGGTACCCGAGCCATAATCATCGAAACGCTTCCGGTCGTTACGCGCGACGCGCTCCCAACATTTTTCCAAGCTCCTCGCGAAGAAAAATACGTTCACGGGAGATCGCGGCTGAAGTTTCGGCACGGAGTCGGGAATCTCGATAAAAAGTATCAGATCTCGCTCGTTAGCCTGGAATCGACGGCTGTGACCTCCTCACGTTTCGCCGAGAACTGCAAATTGAATATCAACTCGCGGCGCCCAACGGTTCATCGCGGTAATGAGAATTCTTTCGGCGCGCCGCGTCCCCGAAGTCCTTCGAGTTCCGTTATCCCATCGCGTGGCTCGCGATACGCGCGTCAAACGTATTCGGGCAAATCTATTTGCGAAACGCTCGAGATCCGCACGCGGACGCCTCGGAGGATTCCTTCCCCGAGATTCGCGCTCGCGACTGATGGACGGTTACTCGTTCGCAGGTGTCCTCCGAAATAATGCTGTTACCGAGGATAGGAATCGTCGCGCTGTGCCTGGGTGTCGCCGTTTGCAAGGAGGAAAACGACGAGTACGCCGCGAACGCGTTCGTCGAGGCGGCCCGAGAATTTCTCCAGGTCAAAGATGGCGTCGGCGGGTTCGAGAACGTGGCGAACGCGTTCGTGGGATCCGGAGCTGGGAGACAGGTGCGTCGTCGTTCGCCGCGGCTACGTACGCGTATCGAATTTGAAACCGATGTTGTTCGCAGGTCAGCGAGATGCTCGGGGGAGGTGATAACGGCAACGGAGCCGGTCAGCTGTTCTCCGTGCTCGGGAGCCTCGTTACCGGGGGAGCCGGTGGACGGGGCGGGGACAACGGCCAGTTCCTCGGCAACGTGCTCGCCGGATTTCTTCGGAACATGAACAACGACGACGGCAACGGGCGAGACAAGCGGGAGATCCGCGCTGACGAGGGCGCCGGAAACGGAGGATTAGATTTCGAGTCGATGTTGAACGTCGCGAGTCTCTTTCTCGGCCAGAACGGGCAAAACACCGAGGGTCTCGCGGGATTGTTGCCGATGGTGATGCAGAACTTCGGGGGCGGATTCGCGGAAGATGGGAACGGAGCGAAGAAACACGATCATTCCGGACACTCGTGGTTCTTGCCGCCGATTTTGGAGAATGTTCACGTGATGTGGGAGCATTTCAGGTGAGGGCGGCAGCGAGAGGAGACGCCATCGGGCACGTTTATTACTTTACTTACTTTGCCTTTCGTGTATGTTCGATGCGTCGCGCGCAGCAACTCCGAGCTGGGACAAACGTTGTGGAAGAACAGCGGCCTCGCCAATATCGTCGGTACGATGACCGACGCCGATGGGAATCTCGAGTACGAAAGGATACTGAGCAGCTTTGAGAATCCGACGTTGCGTCGCCGCTGGGTCAGGGGAGCGACGAACTTCGTCGCCGACTGGATCACCCACGTTTCCGATCCGGCGACGCGGCAGAGATACCTGGCGACGGCTCAGTACGTCGGGAACGGCTTCCTCAAGGCCCAAGGATACCCAAAATCCGTCATGTTCGATCCCGTCAAGCCTGTCGACAGTTTGTCGAGGTACGACCAAACTGGTCCCGACGTACAATCCGATCCGTATCGCGTAAAGGAGAAACAACCCCGCTAAAAATCTATCCGTTTCCGTAGATTGGTCGACGCCATGGCGAAACGACACTTGAACCTTAAGATCGATAGTCGTCAGTACATCAAGCCGGGTATCGCTTACTTCCAAGAACTGACGGACCTGGCCTCGCAGAAGGGTTTCTTCGTGTCTCACCTGAACGCCCACGAGCTGAGTAACAAGCTGAGCGACACGCTCAATGGAAACGTCATCGAGCCGTTGCTGAAGGTAAAGGCGCGCCGGTCCGACTCTAGCGCAAGTATCCACCCCGCAGTCTCTTTTGCATCCCCCGATTTTCGTTTCCCTCCCAGGTCTATCGGTCCTACAAGTGGGGGACGAAAAAGCCCGAATGCGCCGCCCACATTCTCTGCGTTATCAACGAGCGAGATGCCAGCGCGTCGCCGACGTTGCGCCACGGGATGACGAAGGCCGCGAGTTATCCGGCAGCCTGGATTCTCAGCAATAAAATTGGCGTGAATTTCTGGACCCTTTACGCGGCTATCAGCGACAGCGAGCGCTGTTTCGTGAGTAACGCGGCGTCGTTGCGAGTCCCCGATCGAAACGTCCTCCTAACAATCTTCGTCTTTTCCTCCCTTCCAGGCGAAACATCCGGTCGACTGCAGGGAATTCCACGAAGACGAGATCCGAGTGACAACGGAAGCCGTTCACAGTGAACTCTGAGTTTTTCCTTACGTAAACAAAAAACACCAGCAACATCCGTTTCGTGATGAACACTCTTTTCGTGCCACGTACGACGCGTATGCTCTCGTACGGTTCTTTCGTTTCGACGACGCTCGAGTTTTTTTTTTCCGTTTGTTTGCTCGAGCGAAGATTCCCAGCGTACTTTTGACATTCGATAGACGAAGCCGCGCCGCGAGGTGCGACGACAGGATATCTGGAAGAGGATCGCGTCGAATTATCAAAGTACGATCGACCGTCGGATCGCGGATGTTCGCGCGAGGATGCGCAATTTTCGCAATTTTCGCAACGGACGTTCGCAAAGGCGAAACGATTTTCGGACTCCGGAGGCGTGAAATCTCGCGAACATCCGCGGTCCGGATCAACCATGCGAGAGACGACGCGATTATCTCTCCTCGCTTGGTAGGGATTCGAATGATATTACTCGAATGCCATTCCGGTAAATATCTCTGTATGTAAGAATTCGTAATTCTAGGTCGTGCAATACAGCAATAATGGTGCTCTTCACGCGCGACGATGTACCGACCCATATTTCAATCACGATCCACCCCTGTGTTGAAACCGTCGACGTCTCATTTCCCCGCTCACTTTCGCTTTTTTCGCGAATCATCCACGGTAGCAGCGATACGCGCCGTTGATTCGGTTTCCTCGCGCGACGAGTTGCGTTTGGTCGACGAAGGTATCGATTAGCCCGCTTCGCGACGAGTAGCGAATTGAAATGAAGAATTTGTCCGTGAAAAACGCGACGCGGTTATTTTTTTAATCGTTTCGCGCAACTCGCGAGAAACAAATGAACAGCTAGATGAATAATAAATTACAAAACTACCACGCGAATCACGCGAACTCTAGTGGTTTCTCGAGGAAAAGGCACGCATTTTTTCGTCGCGCCGTCGCCCGACGCTCTACGAACGTTCGTTCGAAAAGTTTACTCGACGACGAAGATAATTGAAAAGAACGGATGATTATTTTCAGTTCCGAAGGCACCATTCTCACTGCTCGCGAGTCGTCGAATATTCGAGTATTCGAAACGCGCTCGGTCTTTTCATCGATCCTCGCCGCGGCGCGACGGGGAGAGGAACTCGGTCCTCGGGTTGAAGCGATTCTACGAAATCAAATTTCTTCCGACGACGATCACCGCTGCGCTCTGTCTCTCTCCTCGTCGACTATTTCTTCTTTATGCTCTTACACGCCCACTCCAGACCGTCCTGAAACGGAACGATAGGGGAACGATGAAACGAAACCGAAACTGAAACCGAGGTCTGATACCTCCCGACACGTTGATCGGGAAATTCGCTGACCTTGACGCCCTTCCCCGCCGTCGCTATGCAGGACTGTATTTGCCAATCTCGGTCTTTGATGTTATGAAGTCCGAGACCCTCCGCGATTTCGGCTGCCGTCACCGCTCGCGGTAGATCTTGTTTGTTGGCGTAAACCAGGAGCGGTACGTTACGAAGTTTGTCCTCCATCAGCAGCTCGGCCAGCTCCTGTCCCGTTTCCTCCAACCGTTTCACGTCCGCGCTGTCCACCACGTAAATCTAGAGTCAACAACGCGTCGTCAGTGAACGGGCTACGTTCGTCGTTTCGAAACGCGATTCGTACCAGAACGTCCGTGTTTTCGAAGTAATTCCTCCAGTAGGGTCGAATCTTCTGGGCTCCGCCGATGTCCCACACGTTCAGCTTGAAACCTTCGCTTTGGACGCTCTTTATGTTGAATCCCTGCGTAGGCGTTACCTGAACAAATCGCGGAACGTTGAGGGTCCAGAGATGGTAGTGGTGGGAAAATTCGTAACGAGCATTTCGCGCGTTCGGTGTCGTATCGATAACGGATTCGAAGAAATCTACGAAAATACCTGCGTGATATCTTCGCTCGCCAACGATTTCAGGAGCGTCGTTTTCCCAGCGTTGTCCAGCCCGAGGAGCAGCAGTCTCAATTCCTTGTCGGGATTCGAGCGCAGCTTACGGAGAATCGAGAGCAAACCCTGAAAACGTCGCCAATCGAATTCAGGTGCCACAATTCCTTCGCGTAGTAGGTACAGATATGTATCGTGTCTCGCGTATGCTCATCGCAATTTCCGCGACTATCGATCCTAGGATATTGAAATATCGATGAAACGAGCAGCGAACGCTAGCTATTTGTTGATTGGCTCGACGGTAGAACGTTTTCGTCGATGACTCCGTCGCCTTATCGTAAATTCTTTCCATATTTTCGGCCCATCTCCGTTCAAACCCGTGAAACGAACCGTCTCGCGTCCGCGTCGGAAACTATTCGAATGCCGTGTATAAATTCAATCGAGATTCGAGCCGCCGCCATTTCCGTGCAAGGTTCGTTTCGGGGCGCCCGCAGCGCCGCGATGCAGCGCGTGTCGGGTTAGGAGAACGGCGATGATGCGTGCGTCGTGTGCGTAGCTGCGAACGTGAGGCGTGAGAGCGAGAGAGAGAGAGAGAGCGGGATCGTTTTGCTCGTTGGAAACAACAGGTGCGTATACGGGTGATTGATATTCTGCGTTACCATATCCGAGCCTCGCTTCGTTTCGCCTGGAAACTCGTTCGAAATTTAATCGCAAAAGCGTCGAATTTCCGACCCTCGTTCTCGGCTACTGCTACGCCCTAGACTTCTCCGGCCCTCTGGTCGCTTGTTTTCACAACGATGTTGCTGCCCGTAACCAGGGGAACGACAGCGACATCTCTGTCGGCCCTCGCGAATCGGTCGGAGCGCCACCGCGATCGTTCGCGTCGCCGTAGCGAACTATCGATGACGCCTCTACCTACCTTCCGCGGGTACCTGATGTTGCCTACGGGCGTCCAAAACCGCTCGTTCCCATCGCTGATTTTCGTCGTCATCACCGTCGTATTTTCAGGACGATGAAGATTCGTTACGCTGGTTTCAACAACGCGCAGCTGTCTTCGAGGGACGAGGATGGATGCGGGGACGCGATGGTAGTCGACAAATTCGCGGCAATGACCATCGAGGCCGACGATATAATCGTAGGCTGGAACTATCACTTGTTACTTCGCGATGGCGAGTTGTACGTTGCGAGCAGGAACATTGGGAACGGATCAAGAGTCCCGACGTCGTTGGAATTACCGGACCGATCGATGAAGTAAGGGGGCAACGACACCGTTTCTCTCGAATTTTACGAATGCAACGGGAGAATTCCCTTCCGTACGTTCGTATCGCGGCGAATGGGCGTTTTGCTGTTACTCGTACTGTGTCGCCTTGCAGAATCAAGCACGTCGCGACGGGTAAAGAGGCTCTCACGTTGCTGACGGAAACGGGAGAGATTTGGCTGTACGAAATTTACGAGAAGAACTGGAAGAGAGTCTCGAATTTTTGTCACGCCGATCACGGAGATCCGGAATATCCGGTCCGAGTATATCGGAGCAACTGCACCATAGCGCTGACGAATCTGGGTACGCGAGTCTGAGAATAAGTACAATTGTGCGAAATGCGCGCACGCCTGTTTTTTCTTTCACTTTCAGGCAGAGTTTACAGTATCCCGGTGCTGGTGGATATGCCGGAACGATCGAGATTCGTCGACGTCGCCTGCGGCTTCGATCATACGGTTATGCTGACCGAAAACGGAGACGTGTATACGATGGGCCTGGGAACGTGAGTAGCAGACGAACCCGAGCATATCGTCCTGCGAAAAATAACGAAAATGTTCTCCTCCCTTTTTTCCGGGTTCTCGTCGTTCGGCTAGTCGCGGTCAGCTGGGACACGGCGACCTGGAGGACTGCGACGATCCGAGTCTGGTCGAAGCTTTGGCCGGTCTAAAAGTCGTCCAAATCACCGCCGGCGGTTGGCACAGCGCAGCGATTACCGAAGAGGTGGGAAGCTCTACGAATCCGAGCTCTGCACCGATTCCTAGTAATAAAATGGTTGCTCGTTTCAGGGTGACTTGTACGCCTGGGGTTGGAACACGAACGGCGAGCTTGGATTTCCCAACGACGACGCGAAGATCTCCGCCGTTCCGAAAGTCGTCGACTTCTTCGACAACGAGGGTCGACCGGTGGATGTTTTCGTGAAAAAAGTACGATGCGGAAACGTATTCACGATCTGCATGCTCGGTAAGAGCGTCGCGACGCCGCCGCGCAGATTTACTCTCGAGTCTCTCGGAAACGCGCTTCGTGACTCCAAACCGATGGGGAAGATGCAAAGATTGAATTTAAAAAAAAAAAAAGAAAATTCTATGCGCTCGGGCAGATGTTAACGGGGAGGTATTCGTTGGTTGCAGACGACAACTCGATGTGGGGTTGTGGCTCGAACAAGTACGGACAGTTGGGTCAGTCGACGAAGAGTTTGCGCAGCTCGGAAAAATTCGTCAAGCTGAAGACGGATTTCGACGAAAATTCAATAACCGATTTCAAATGCCACGAGTGGACGACCGTGATAATTACGGACTCGTGAATAAAGATAATCCGTGTCCGAGATTCGACCGGCGAAAATGTGAATCTTCGAACGAGACCTCGTCCTTTGTTCCTTTCAGGGTTCGTTCGAATCGGTTATGCAAGAAGTTTCGCGAGGGAGCCTGCCGCAAAATTTAACCTCATTCCAGGTGAATCGCGCCACCGGAAGCCCGTTTCCTGTCCCCTCCCCCCCTCCCCGTGTTACGCGACGCGACGCGACGGGGCGAGTAACTACACCGAGCGGTATTACCCGACCGACGATGATAGGGTCCTTCGATCTTGCGCTTGGGACAGCGATCGAACTGTTTCTCGATTGAAAATCCTGTATTTCCACGAAATGGCATCCCGTAGCCGCGCGACGAATTCTGGAACGAGAAGGTACACTTACAGATTTCAAATTGATCCCACGCTCGGGGTTCCGAGCTCCGTCGCGTAATTCGATCTCGTTTAAAACTTGATCGTTGCACCCGCGATTGTTCGTTCGCAATTCGTTTCGGTGAAGAGCGAGATCGCAGCGGTTCTACCTGTACCTACCGTATTCTGGCTGCCGCGCCGGTCCGGGTAAAGAGATGAAATACGACGAGAACGGCGACGTACCGGAGAAGGAAAAAGCGAGGGTGACGAGGTGAAGGCGAATGAAAAAAGGTGAGAGAGAGAGAGAGAGAGAGAGAGAGAGAGAGCGAAGATGAGCGTGATGGTAAATAAGAAACGCAAGTCTCCCCTTTTGACCAAAGTACTTATTTATTTCACATCAAAGTCGAAAAGGCAATTACGCTTATGACCTTGCGCCTAGCCTGTACGTGTGTGTGTTCGTGTACGTGTTTGCGTGTGCGCGTCTCCGTGTACGTGTATTTTAACCCTAATTGATCGTGTATGTTCAGTTCCGCAAACAAAACTGTACATCCGTGTATGCGTGTATCTCCCTTCGCGCGTGTTGTTGTTCCAATCGAATGGAGCCAACAAATGGTAATCAAGTAGGTAATCAAGTAAGTAAGTAAGTAAGTAAGTAAGTAAGTAAGTAAGTAAGTAAGTAAGTAAGTAAGTAAGTATGTATGTATATAGAGTGGTCTAACGACAAGTTATCTTTCTTTTCTGTGAGTTTCACACGATCAATCAAAACCCCGTGATAATAATACACCCCCGAACGCAAAAAGAAACCCGGGAGCATACAATAGAGTGTTCACATACAATAGAGATATACATATTCTTCGTTCGATCCCGTGTCGTATGATCGGAATGATAATTGATAATATGCAAATGTATACATACGCTGTAGGTTTTTCCCTCACCTTTTTTTTCTCCCCGAGGGCGGGGTAGCGAGCGAACGATCATCTAATCAATCATCGTTTCGTTCCGTAACAACGAAGAAGAAATCCTAAATACCTATATGGATGTACGTACGTGCATAGGTACCTGCGTCGGTTGCGCGGTACGTACGCATACACGTGCGCGTACATCGCACCGGTGAATATACACACTTATACGTATACGTATACGCGTACGCGAAATCGTCGACGTGAAAGTTCAATGGAACGTGGAAAAACAAAGCGTCGACGACTTCGCGCGGCTAAAACGAAATGATGAGACGCGTTCAATCGATCGTCATCCAAGCGAATTGCATATACCTATATACATACACATATGCGCGATCCTCGTCGCTCGTTCTCTCTCGAAAAGGAAACGCAAAAAAAAAAAAAAAAACTGAAGAAGATGAACGAAAAAGGAACAGAGAAAATGACCGATGTTTGTCGAGCGTTCCTCGTCGATTCGTTCGTGTTTTGCGTTAAAAACGATCGAAACTGAGAAGGCGGAGGTACATTTAATCGACGAAGAACGTTTCGAGCCAACGACGAAAATGAAATTCGGAAAGAGAATAAATTTGAAATCGATTTTATTGAAAATAATACAACAAAATGCCTCGTAGTAATCAATAATCAATAATCAATAATCAATAATAATAATAATAATAATAATAACCAATAATAATCGTTAATAATAATAATCGGTGATGATAATAATAATTAATAATAACTAATAATAATAGTCATAATAATGATGATGGTAATGGTAATTGATAATTAATCATAATGGTAATAATAATGATGATGGTAATGGTAATTAATAATTACTAATAATAATCATCATCAGTAATAATTGTTTCGTAATTATAGATACGTACTGTATTCTTCACTACTCGCTATCTCGTGTCTTAAAAACGTAATCTAAATGATAACGATGACAAAATTAATAATATTCATCGACGAATCGTACAGTACAATTGATCGCTTGATCCACAAACATCGTTATCTAGTTGTGATATAATAATTATATTCTCATTCGAATGTCATCATCTTCGTCTTCGTAGTCGTAGTCGTAGTGGTCGTGGTCGTAGTCGTAGTCGTAGTCGTAGTTGTAGTAGTCGTAGTCGTCGTCGTCGTCGTCGTCGTCGTCGTCGTCGAGCGTTGCGATTCGTTTTCGGCGACGCACTCCCTTCGACGAACGACGATCTAAATCTAGTCCTGTCGCTTCGATATGCACGTAGAGATAGAAAGAGTGAATTTTTGGTCCCACCTAACTGCAAACATTGTATATTCCTACGTTTCCTGTTTGTTTGTTTGTTTGTTTGTTTGTTTCTCGTTGCTGTCGCATTGATTTTCGTTTGTTTTCCCTCCCCATCGTTCTCCTCTTATCTATTTATTTTCCCTTTTTTATTTATTTCCTCTTTGTACGGGAAAACAATCGTGCGAGATGCGAGCGGAATTCGGAAAAAGTATTTATAGTATTCGACGCGTCGAGAAAACCTCGATCGCAAACAAATGAAACATTCTCATCTAAAATTATACGTATTATTATATTACGCTCTTAGCTCGTACGTTCTTGTCGCCATCACGGTCAGGGTTACGTCTAGATTTACGTTTACGTTTACGGTTACGGTTACTTTCATCGCGACACGCCGGAATTTTCACGTCGCGGCGATCGTTTTGTTATTTGTGTTTTTGTTTTTGTTGCTGTTGCCGCTTTTTTCGTTTGTCTTTTTGCTCTATACGTTACAGGTATCACTGGGACGTTATTCTATCGTGTTCCTATCGCGTTACAACTGGCATTTCTTTTCATATAACTTTTCAGTCGTCGTACCTTTGCATTTCGTCCCCCCCCCCCGGGGGACGGGCGTCGCAGCGTTGTCTCGATCTGATAATAATGCCAGCCGCACCCGTTTGCTTACCGTCGACTCGGAGACTCGTTCCTCTAGCAATCCCATTTCGTTACATCGATCGACGACGAAATTTCATTTGATTTCCGTTTCTACTTGAACATTACAGCGCCTCGAAGACCGAATCGAGGCCAGAACTTGCGCGGCGTGATTCGGACGTTCGACGCGACGAAGAAAAGCTCGGATCGAACGAAAGAAACGCGTCTCCGTTGCGGGCCCGATCTTGACGCCGGCGACACCAGAGGAAAGCGCGAGGGGGACGAGATGGAGAACGGATCGGGAGGAAAAGGACGAAGCTCCGTTTCCAGGGTGACGACGACGACGGCGACGGTGCACGGACGTGTCAAGATCGGGGACGCGTTCATTCGAGCCTTTATCATCGTAAGCTTACACCTCGCGGGGGTACGCGTTTATTTACTTCGCAACTTCGCGCAACAATCCGGAGAAGCTCGAACGAAACGGCTCCGTTCGCGACTCCGTACGATTTCCAATCTTTCCGTACATATTTTATTCCTATTTTCCATCTCCCTCCCTTCTCTGGGTGATCCGATTTCCCCGCATCTCTGCCTCCGTCTTCTTCGTCTCCGCGGCGATGAGACGTTCGTGCGAAAAAGGAGGAAACACGAAAAGAATAAAACAATGAAACGTTTTCTTTTCCTTTCGGTTATCGTTTCTCGTGTTCGTGCATCCGTCGACGGTAGTTCGCGGATCGGTGACCTCGCGATTTTTACTACAGACTTTTAGCGGGTGTCCGCGCGGAATGGATTATCGGAATGGCAGCGTTTTTCGAATATGCACGAAAATGGAATGCCGCTAGAAACAAGACGATCCTCGCGCGCCGGATGCAACGTGGAAAAGTCGAATGTTTTGGATATGATTCGAAAAGTTGGAAAATTGTGAAAAAGCGCCGGAGGAATGCGTTTGGAATGGAGATCAATTATTCTCGGTGGATACTCGTTCGTCCGACGATTTATTATAACCTGAGCTAATTACGTTGGAGTTTCCTTGTACGCGAGAAACAACGGGGGGGGGGGGGGGGGGGAAGAAGAGAAACGAAAAGGAAAGGAGAGGAGAGGAGAGGCGAAGGGTGGAGAAAAAGAAAAGAGGTGCGAATTCGCGATCGCGATTCGAAGAAAAGATTCCTCGTACAACGTCTTATCTATTCCCTATAATCTATCCTACGCTACTACGATCGGCACAAAACTCAACGAGCCTCTCCGTTAAGTAACAACCATTTCGAGTTTGAGTAAAAGTTAACATATGCGTATAATAAAATTGCGAATGTTATGTTATGTACATGGAATGAACGAGCGATTGTCTTTCGTTTCTTTCGTTTCCTCCGGTCGACTCGAGAGATGAGAGGAGCAAAAACAAAACGAAACAAAAGAGAACAGATCTGCGAGTAAACGTCGAAGACGAAGAAGACGTCGCGATTTTCCCATCGAATGTGTTCTCTCCTTCGTTCGCTCGTATTTTTTTTCCGCCGTTTTTCATATATTTGTTTTCCTAAGAAACGGATAATCCTAAAAATTGCACAATCGGTCTCGCAATCGGTGTGTAGACGTTGAAGAAACAAAAGAAAAAAGAAGAAAAAGAATCATCAATAAATTGCCTATGTATCATATAAAAAGAAAAACTACGGAGTAACCATGCAGAAATGCTTGTACGCGCGTTTTTCAGATACTCGCAGTATGACAATAGATAATGACGATAATATTCATTGGAAAAAAAGAACAACAAACATTACCATCGCAATATTAGTAATACGAATAATAATATTAATAATAATAATAATAATGATCAATGATGATCAATAATAATCAATAATAATAACTAAGCATAATATTAATAATAATAGCGATAACATTATCATTAAAAAATGATTATAATAGTAGTAATGGTAATAAGGATGAGAATGACAATAATGACGCTGACGAGATGACGGTGATGATAAACTAACGTAATAACTAATGGATATCCTTAGTAATGCAATCTTGTAGGTGTGTATGTTCTCATGCGATACATAATACAGAGCTTTTGCTTTGAATTTTATATGTATATACACACACACACATACACACGCACAAACACCCACCCACGCACGCGCGCACACACCCACCCACAAGTATATACGTTTGGAACACACTGTGCGTGTGCTACTTATGTATAGGTATATTTCATAGAGCTTCTAGAAGCGTGTGGAATAATCACACAGATGAAGAAAATGCTTTCTCAACAACATTACTATTATAACACCTCTACGTCGTCGTTGTCGCCCTCCCCGCATCCACGTACTCGCGTCGATTTGTTTGTTTGTTTTGTCTTCCCCCGCGCGAACGGTTCCCTACGACTACGAAAGCGACAACCGATCGAATCGATAGAAAAATAATCGTAATCGTAATAATAATTAATCGATAAAAATCGCTCGAAGTTTCGACGCGCTGCTACTTTGTCGCACTCTTTCTACTTCTACCTACTCTCTGCCCGCGAATTCGAGAAACCTTGCCGCCTCGAAACTCTGCACGTTTATATTCGGAAAATGGGTTTGCGTCTTTTTAATTCTTTCTTTTCTCCCCCCCCCCCCCCCTCCTTTCCCCCATTCCTCCGCCAATCGGAGAAATGCCGATCGTACTCGCAACGTTGGGTATACGTTGAAAGGGCGCCCAGCAGTTCGCGCTCGTTTTAGGTTACCTTCGAACGATCGCGTATGCACTGGTGTGTATAGGTACGTTCGTTCTTTCCTTAGGTAACTAATAATGATACATTTATGTATGTACGTATGCGCGTGAAACGTTCACGAAGAATTTCCTCGCGAATTCGTTATACAAGGTAATCGAGTCGGGGAATAAATAATTAATCGATCTTTATCATTGCCTATCGTATTATCTAATCGTAGGTACGTCCTTCTAATTTACACCTAGCGCGATCTCATCTCTCCGAATACTCGGTTTTTCCTTTCATCCCACCCCCCCACCTCCCCGCTTCTCCTCTCAACGATTTGTCGCGATCGATCGTTCGGTGATTTTCCACGATTCGCGGCTCGTTTCCCCAAATTCGACGGTCGCCCCCTCCCTCCCCTCCCCCTCCCTCCCACGTTCCCCCTTCCCCCTTCCCCGGTTACAGCTACGCCTACACTAGATAACGTGATCGAATACGCGCATCTCTCGACGCGACGAAATAAATATCCTCGTCATTTCTGCATCGAGCCGATGACGATGACCAATAATAGTAACAATAGCAATAGCAATGGAAACGATAATGATAACAATAGCGATACGATAGTCGATAAAAAAATGAAATTGTACATCGCGAGTTGCTCCACGAACGTGTTACGTCTGACCTCGAAATCCCTGTCGCCCGTGCATCCGACCGACGCCGATGACACGGAAAGAAACCGCGTCCTCGTCTCTCTCTCTCTCTCTCTCTCTCTCTCTCTCTCTCTCTCTCTCTCTCTCTCTCTCTCTCTCTCTCTCTCTCTCTCTCTC